>JAJHUR010090892.1:0-28385 GCA_027495735.1 Lutjanus campechanus
TTGTCCCATAATAATTACAAAGCTGAAACTGAAGTAAAAACTGTTGCACACACAAACTTCTAACAAAAACATTAAGATATTACATTTTAATTAGTAGCACATAATCCAAACGTTACAACAGTGAATATTATTGTTCTTGTGACTCCAGTTTTTCACGTGTAGACGGGTGAAAGAGGGGTACAAACTGTTTCTAAACTGTTAAGATAGTGACATTTCTATTTACAGTAAAAGGTCTGTCTTTCTCTGAAATAAGACAGTCATTTTGACACAGTCAGTGTCATTTTAAAAGCAGTGCAGTTTGAGTGCTCGTTAAGACACTAGAGACACAGAAGCAGCTGTACCGGGACAAAATGAGCGATTGCTGAGGTGTGTAGTTTTGTATATGTTCAGGAAAATAACCCATGACCACTGATGAAACACAGAAAAAGTTACCAGCATCAGTAGATGAGTGTGTAATGAAGTTGTCAGACTGGGGATGATGAGTGATGATTTTTTTATTCTTGTGGATTGCAGCAGATTTGTAAAACAGTTTGGTTGTGTGATATCTTCACCAAGCTGGGGGACAAGACTGTTGGCTTAAGTGGTGATAAATTACATTTAGAACAAATGTATGTACTGTTCTGTACTGTCTCATACTGTCTAGTAGAGGCTTGTCAAGTCTAGAACACATTGTAAAACTGAAGTTCATTAGAGGTGTTAACAGGAGTCATTGTAGTTAGAGCTACCAGTATTAACTTACTCAGTTTGAAGCTGAAAGTTGATATTAAGTGAAGAAAAGGCAGGAAAAGCACAAGAGAAGGAAAAATATTTTTCTGTTCTGTTATCACTGTGATTTATTTAAAAACAAAAACAAAAAACAAGCCCTCAAAATTGCAGTTAATGCTGCTGTATTTTTATTATTGCAGGCGGGGAAATGAAAATCCATTATGTGTTGACCTCATCATTTTTGATCTGGTCACACATGTTTTTAAATGAGAAATTGCCTACTATAGTTGGTTGGTTGGTTGAAAAAATTCTGCCCTCTGTGATCTTATACATCCCCTCAAATATGACTGGATTCACTCAGATAATTAAAAAAAGAAGGAAAGCACAGTGCAAAGAGTCCACACTGAGAACCAGCATGTGTCGACTTAACTGCATCAACCCGAGGCAAAAATGGACCATGACCTCTTATTGACTCTCTATCCTGGTTCTGTTGCTGTCATTGATCGGAACTGACAGCGTACATTGTGCATGTCAATATGTAATCACTAAAGATCTCAACAGCACTGCACAAACAGAAGACAATAACGGTTCAATGTTTAATATTCTAATATGGGAGGTGCTATGCTGGGAACCTGTATTGTCATTCATATTGTCAAAGCCTTATAGCAGTATCTTTATTTTGTCTGCCTCACATGTTTTTATTTTAGCTATATCTTTTATTTACAGTGTTTTTGGGAGGCATTTGGCCGACCTACCTTGGCAGATCCCGGCTTGCAGGGTTTATCCAAACAATCGCTAACAGATAATGTGTCATGTGGAGACAAAGTCTAAAGCCTGCACCAGTTTACGGCAGATAGAAATCTCTCTGTTTTATTAGGAAGTTACTTCAGAAGCACATTTCAATCTTATAAATTGCACTATGGCATCAACGAACGTGACATTGGCTTTAAAGGACCAGTGTGTAGGATTTAGTGACATTTAGTGGTGAGACTGTGCATTACAACCGACAGAAAACCACTTGCTTCACCCTCCCCTTCCAAGCATGTAGGAGAACATACAGTGGTCTGGACCTTCTGGACAACATGGTGGCCTTCATGGAAGAGGACCCACATGCTCTGTACATAAAAACAGCTCATTCTAAAGTAACAAAAACACAATGATTTATATTTTCAGGCGATTACACACCAATACAAACATACGTCTGAACATTATATTCCATTTTGGCCACTTTTTGCCAATAGATCCCTCTAAATCTTACCCACTGGACCTTTAAGTTTGCCACCACGTACCTGATTTCAGCTACATTAAAAACCCTGACCAACATTCCTTTCTTTTCTAGCGTCATCATCCAAACCATGTAAAAATCCAACATCCCGTCACTGACAGTATTCTCCAAACAAGATTGAACTTGTTCACACAACCAAAGCAAAATAGCATTGCCTAACTATACCTTACACTACAGTAACTAGTTTAAATACCATTAGCGTGATTGTCTTAAACCCCAAATCTTAACCGTAAAGTAGGTGCCTTGTTCAGATAATGTAGACCAGAGGTTTTCAACCTTTTTTGTCTAAGGCCCACCTGTATTCACCATGTACCAGGCCCACAACAAAAACTGTAACTGTAGTGGCATGCAAAGTACTGATATAGTAAATTAAAAATGCATTCATACATTGTTGGATTTGTAATAGTATATTCCAATAATAATGTACGGTTTTCATAAAATCTCACAGCACACATGGACTTTATGGCACACTGATGTTTGGGAGCCACCTGCTGTAGAAGAAGTTGGCATTAAATCTACAAGAATTAAGCAGAATCATCTAATATTGAAGTTCTTGTCAGAGGGTACTACTGGATCACCACGGTGTGTATGGTTTAGCCAAATTTGTCAGAATTTTCACTATTGCAAATGTCCAACAAAATGTAGTTGAATTCATCATCTGCCCCTGCCCCAGTGTGTCTCACAAGCTTCTCCAGCTGGCTAGAAGTTTAGATTCTGTTTTGTACACATGATTTTGTTTGGAGTATACTGTCAACCGCACCGTATAGATCAAGGATCTCAGTCAGTTTTGTCCTGGTTTGTTGGGGTCTCAGTGGACTGGTCCGGCTCGGCAGCCGGCTTGTCGGCCTCCTTCTTGCTTCCTTTCTTGGAGCTGCGGTTGGGGGTCCCGTTCAGGACGCTCTCAGAGGTCTGTAGTGTCTGGAAGTGCTTCCTGGAGCCCAGCAGTGACGGGTTGTTGACCAGAGTGTACAACAGCTGCCAGCGACAGCGAATCCTCTGACGGCTGGTCGCCTTGCTCGGCCTGTTCTCCTGAATCCCTGAAAGCATGTAGGAGGAGCAGGCTGTCAGGGCAGAACGAGACACCAAACTGAGGGGTTCAGGGTCCATGAATATACTACATTTCACTATATATTAGTATGCATGTTTTTATTTGAAACTTGCAACTCCAGTCATAGTCATTTTCATGTTTCATAAACAATTGAAAGAGTTCAGGGATACGAAAAGGACTTCATCATCTGGGAAACTCATGAAAACCTTGTGGAAAAACAATGTCTTCCACTGTTACATTGCTCTTTGAAACAGTTACTCATATCTTTTATCTTTAAACTCTTAAAGCTAACTTCATTTTAATTTTGTCATCCCCTTTTAATGCACCGAACAGGTCAAAATTATGAAACGTCCAATAATTCAGGTGTTGACTGAATAGGATTAGTGCTAAAATACGACACTACCGCGCTAATGTTAACATGAGGCACCAACTTGCTAAAAAGTTTGGAGGGTACCATGCTAAATTAGTGCAAAATAAACTTTTTTTTGTCCACCAGCCTAATTGGTAGTGAGTGTCTAAATTTTGTTTCTTGGCTGGTGAGTGAAGTAAATCTACCAACTTGCATATTTTACTGCCAAATTTTAACTCTGTGCCTTGTGAACATTAGCTTGATAACAAACAAAAATGCTAAGTTACATAATAAACATTGGTTACTGTGACTGGGAGCAACACAGTAAAGATGAGATAAGATTAGACAGATTTTTATTAATCTGGAAGGAAGTTCTTGAGTTTCCACCAGGAGTTTTTTGTTGTTGCTGTATCTCAATAACTTTTGGATGTATTATCATGAATACATTACAGATATTCATGAAGAGAATAAATCTTAATGATTCTAGTGACCTTCTGACTCAATGTCTAGTTTAAAACATTTATGTCTGGCACACATTTTGGTACAGATGGTTTCACATTTGTGGTTTGGCGAGAAATGTCTTGGGAAATGTTGGATGGATGAGCATAACATTTGGAGAAGGCTTTCTCTGTTTTTGTGAACTTTGAAAATGAACATTTTTGCCTACCAACGATTTAATGAGCAGGCTCACAGTCAGGCTCTTAGTCTCCCTCACCAGAGGTAAGGATTTAAGAACTGCTGTCTTTGAACTTTCTATCCATGTAGTATTAGCCCTTAGGGGTGCATTACAGTGATTATAGATTTTTGGTCTTGTTAATATTCAGCACTGGAAGTCTGTATATTTTAAATGTAATCAGGGTCCCTACAGTACCTTCCTCTGCATCCCTTATTTTCTGTCCAGCTCGGCCGCCTTCGACCATCGTGTCCAGCAGCAGCCCACAGAAAGCCTTCAACACCGGGTGTGACTGACTGACCTCCACCTTCAGGGAGTGGGTGTAGTATCTGTAGGCTGGAAGAGGTCAAAGGTCACAGAGCATGACTAAAGTCAGACTTAAAAAAATATATGCCTAAGCTGTAACAAACTGTGAATATCATACCTGGGTCGTAGGACTCTGCAGTTCGGTGCAGCAGGCTGATGTCAATACGACCGAGATGGATGATGTTGTACAAAGCTGTTATCACCATTCTCCAGATCGCAACGATCAGTCCCACCAGGGTGTTGATCAGGAACAGCAGGTACGTCAGGAGGAACAGGCTCTCTCTGGAAATCACCATAAAATATATCAGAAAAAAAAAAGATAGCAAATTAAATGCTCAGACCCTGACAGGGCCACACAAAGGGCTGTAGCCTGGTGTTTACTGGCCTAAAGTAGTCAATTGTAAATATACTGCATCCAAAAAATACTGGAATCAGCCTACAAATTACAAACAGTTTTTAATGTGAATCAAACGCCACCCAAGTCACACGTGTTCTTGCTAAACTGGGACATCTGACCTCACAGACACGACCACAGGTATGAAAACTCGGTGTCATTTTAGAGTCTGACACAGTTTTACAAACATGACCTTTTTCTGTTTTTTTTCCAACTTTTAGTTTTCTTCTTTGTCTGATTTGTTTGTCTACTTTTGTTAGCAACTTATTTAAGCTGAATCGTCTCTAAACCTGTTGGTGGAGAAAGTTCTGCTCTGTTTTTCGCCGTCAAATTACTTTTCATTCGGCCGAGCTGTTGTTGCACAATAACTCTGTGCTCACCGAGGTCTTCATACAATAACTCATGTGTGCAATACTGACTTGAATTTACAACATTTACAACTTGTGCAATATTGCGTATATTGCAGTTTTACATTCATATATTGTAGATGAGGCACATGCACCTTTATACACTTCTGACTGTATGTATTTGTTATTATTGTTATATTATCTCTTTTATATATTGTGGTAGAATGTATATATTTTTTTACGTACTTCTATATATTTTCTATTCTTGAACGGGAGCACCTGTAACATCTGCAATTTCTCCCCAGGGATCAATATCAGTATTTCTGATTCTGATTCTGACTTTAATTTGTTGGCCAAAACAGCCATTTGTCATTTCTGCAAAATAGCAAAAGTGAGACCTCTACTGAACCAGCAAGATGCTGACAAGCTTGTTCATGCTTTTGTTTCTGGTAATCTTAAATACTGTAACACCCTACATACCCTACACACAGTAAAACTATCAGAGTGCTGTTGCCAGGATTTTAACAAAAACTAAAACTAGACATCATTTAACTCCTGTTTTACACAACCTACACATGCTCCTTGTATCTTTTCTTTTAGTTTTAAGGCACTAAATGACCTCTCCCCCTTTTATATCACAGCTGCTCTTTTGTTTATGATCCTCCACAAAGTCTAAGATGTCCACAGCTGCTCTTTTATCTTTTCACAAGGTCGACACAAAAACCTTTGGGGATGCTACTTTTAGCCACAGTGTCCCAATAATGTGGAACATTCTGCCTGGCTGACTCAGTGTGCAATTTTAAATGAATAACTCAAAACATATATTTTTAGTTTAGCAAGCAGCCATCTGTTTTAAATTTTAAAAAATCTTTCTGCATATGTGTATGGTTTTAAACTGTTTTTGCCTTTGCTGCTGAATTGTAAAGCATTTTGAGCTCCTGTGCAGTTAATTTGTTCAAAGTGACTCAGTTTACTGTGAAATCAAGTGCATAATAGATCCAGGCTGTGACTCGACCCCCTCAAAACTCACCAAAATTGAACTTGACGCAAACAAAGGATGCAAATTCACGGCCAGTCCTGTTAATTTCGCATATGTGTGACCAGGCCCTTAAACTGTAATATGCTTCACATACCTGTTGTTCAAGTCTCTCGTTCCAGCTTCCTTTTTGATAAAAGCGAACTTAGCAGTGACGTGTTGCAGCACAGTAACCAGCAGCAGGGTGACCCAGGCCGGCCTGAGACGTCACAAAGATGGAAAATTTTAAAAAAAAATTAACTGTACTCCACAGTCTTGATCGTTAATCACAAAATGAAAAAGAGCTACACGAAAGGTTGATGACTCACCAGGCCTTTCCAGCGATTTCAAAGACGATGATATTACGACCGTGAAAAACGGGGATGATGATCATAAACACAAGGAACAAGAAGCAGATGAAAAACACAACAGTCTGAATGGCCATTCCTGTAAACACAACACAGAAACAGAACATTTTTAACACACTGCCAAAAGGTATTCACACTCACACACATTCTTCCACTCTATCATTAATTAAAGTTTGTCTCTGCCTACTCTCCACCTTGTCATCCTTCTGTCTGTTGCACTCAGGTTCATTTGTTATTAAAGATACATGTCTTTAAAAAAGAATAAAACATTTCTTGGGGCCTATTTTCAGCTGCAGATGAATCCACATTTGCTGCTTAAGCAAGTATTTCCTGCACGGATCAACTCGAAATAAACTACAGTGTGTTCATGGCAACGAAGGCAGGTGTGACCCAGTATAATGTGTTTTTAATAGTTTTTGTAAAACAGTGAAGCTCCAGGTTTTGGCTACATACAGTATGTTTCTTCTTGAGATTTGTTGACAGTAAGAAAAATATGAATTTCCTTGAAGGAAGTTATAATTAATTGGTTTTCTTTGTGTATTTGAGTTTTACCGAGGCAGACGATGGCAGCCTGGTATCCTGTCAAACCCATCCAGCAGACGATACCAGGTTTAGATGGACGGATGGTCTTCTGGCTGTTATAAATGCTGTAAATGTCTCCTTTGTACAGTCCTTTCAGGTTTAACCTGAAACAAATTAAAACCAGTGTTACATTAGGTTCAGACAGAAATGCCTCGTAATCTAACCTCAAGCATGACAACAGCAACAGAGAGGAGTCGACAGGGTTTCATCAGGTGGTAGAAAACATGAGGTGACGGGTTGTTAACAACACCTGCATGGACATGAAACTCCTGGTTGAATTATCAGTACAAACGACACCATGCTGAAAGTCCCAGAGAGCATTGCATGTGGGAACATCCAATCACAGAGCTTAAAGTTCTGTTACCATGTCTCAAAATTTGGTGGAGACTATCTTTGAACCAGATGAATCTGCCAAGTTCATGGCAGATACTATACATCTGGCAAAACTTCCATTTAGACAGATTTCCACCAGCCTTGGACCTGGTTGGGTTAATCACAACCACAGCACAACGACTGACAGAGGAGCATCACCGGTCCAGATTTGAAAAGTCACATGTCGCAAGTTTTGCTGCTCTGATTGGTTGTACGTTTATCTGATTGCATCTATTCAGCAGGTCCATCCAGCACAACACCTCAGGCTCCTGAAACTCAGATCATAATGCCAAACTAATCAAACGTTGATCAAGATTCTGTTTCTGCATCAAATGTTTTCAGAAAATTTAGCGTAATACAAGAAGGATTGTGTCCAGGCAGCTGACATTCTGCGTCCTGCTGGAAAATGGACCAAGCGCTGCTACGTCACATGTTTTGTTTTATTGTGGGTCTATCCAGCGGCCTCCAGAGGCATTTTGGTTTGCGTGTGTTGATAATGATAAAAAACAAAACATGTCAGGCTAGGTGGAGACCAAACCAGAACTAAAAAGAAGGATTATGAACTTAAATTCATCAGGTAACCAGAGACACAAGTCCAAATGAATGTTAATGTTGCTCTGTGTCCAATCTCAACAACCATCGACTTATTATCTGACAATGATTTAGCCTCTGTGGGCAGCGGATAATCGTTTTTATCGTAATTCGTGGCTTCACTGTAGGTAGCTTATATCCGGATAAAAGATAATTGATATCCAGGCCAAGACTTCCTCTTCCTTGTTTGCAGTCCACTGAGCAACTTGAGATGCAGGAATGAGGTTTGGAGTTGAGAGACGACGTCTGTGACCGGATTGTGTCAACATAATTTATCTGCAGTCATATTATGAAACTTTGGAAAAACTAAATCGTCATCAGACAGTAGCTGGTGGGGTCAGAGATTGTATTTTAGTCAGTGTGTTCCACATCTTTTGTTCTCCACGTGGACTAGCTATTAATACTTCAGTCTGGTCAATACTTCCCAGACTTGAAACGGACTGCAACGGAAACCAGAACACTTCAGATACCAAAACTAATCTCTCGCCTACAGATTCTGCATTCATATGCAGATCAGAGTTTATTGAGATTACTCTGGAAAGCAAAAACTGACAAACACATTCAACATATCAACTTTTCCGGTGATAATATGTCAATAGCGTGTTTACAGTGGCCAAAAAAATCATTTTATTGTGCTCAAAGAAAAGAGATTCTTCTGTAATGAATGACTCGTCTCTGCAGGGTTTTTACTTCACTTACCTGTGAAGTATCATGGACCTCATGAGCATGATGAGACTGACCAACAGAGACAGAGTCAGGGCGCAGCAGTAGCACACTAACAGACAGCACGGTGGAAAACAAAAAAAAAAACAAAATTAGTTGCTTATTTTATTAACCACAAACACCAGGTTTTGTTTGTTTGGCTCATATAAACTCATATAAACATAATCCCTTTAAATCATCAGTTAAGACCCTCTAGAAGTGTTTGGTGGTGTCTGTATCTGCAGACACTTTGGTGCATTTACGAACAGAATCCTACTGATTCTACCACACATCCAAAAAAGTAGTCCCACCTACCCTCCAGAAGCCACGTGTAGAAGGTCACAATTTTGACGACTTCCATCCTGTCGTCTGACAGGACGATCCCAAAACTCAGCAACAGGAAGGCGATGTTCTCATCAATACCAGCTCGAACAATATGGAGAGTGGGGACCACCGTGACGACTAACAACAGCGCCGTCTGAAAGATCAACACAGGATGTACTGATGCGCCACAGAGACAAACAGCAGCTACTTTATTTAGTCTGAAAGATGACGACTGGTCTGAAGTAGGGCTGCAAACCGTTTCCTCTTTCCTTAATCGATCATTGATAAAATTAACGATCAATTAATTGATTAATAATAGTAACAAAATCTTAAAAATGTTGCATTTACCAAACAGCCCCTCAATCAAAGTTTTATTTCCACAGCAACATGTTCCTCGTTCTCTGACAGCGTTACACACACCCTTAGAAATAAACGTGATAACTAGAACCATATAGGGTTCTTCAGCTTGTTCCTATAGGAGAACCATTTTTGGTTCCTGTTAGAACTTTTTCTAAAAGTTCACTTGGAACCCTTTCAAATAGTTCTACCTAGAACCCAACATAAAGGGTTATATCTAGAACCATCTGTGAAAGGTTTCACCTAGGACCCCCTGTGAGAGGTTCTACAGAGAACCCTTTTAAGGTGCAATGGTTCTACCTAGAACTATCCCTGGAGGTTCTATCCAGAACCTTTCTACCGTTCTAAGGATGCCAACAAGAATCCAAGCAGGGGAATCTACGGAGAACCTTTTTATATTCCAAGGGTTCTATCTGGAATACATTCAGGTGGTTCTTTTTATTTTCCAAGGGTTTTATCTAGAATGAACCCAGAGGGTTCTACTGAGAACAGTTTCATACTGTGGTACAAAGAACCCTTGACAAACCCTCGATGAAAGCGTTCTCCAAGGATTTCAACAACTTTCTTATAAAAAAAGAAAAAAAAGGTTCACTGGATGAAAAAGGTTCTTAATGGAACCCTTATTCTTACAAAGAACCCAAAAAGGGTTCTTCAGAAGGAAACTGTTCTGGGTAGAACCAAAGGAACCCTTTTGGAAGCCTTATTTCTAAGAGTGTGGGCTGTGAAGCATATAAAGAGCGACATGTTTCAGATCTTTATTTGATAGTAGATTGATTCAATTTTACCTGGTCCATCAAATTCTTATCAAGCGATTAATCGATCATCGATTGATTATTATCATCCCTCGTCTGAAGACTTACGTGGTATATCGCCACAAAGGCAATGAAGGATGAAACAGCCAGCTTTACGGGAAAACGAAACACTGAAAGACAAAACAGGTTATTAGATTCAGAAAACGGTCTTGACTCTGTGATTCTCGTCACAGCGCAGCTGATTTCAGTCACAGACATTTAGGATGAATCGTTACTGCATCACTTCAAAGCTTTTCATCTCAGTGTGACATAAATACAAAATGACAACATAATAATTAAAGATAATAACCTGCACTTGTATGAGTGCACAAACCTTTTTCTGGTATATAAATGTAGCTCTTAGGCACCTCCAGGATTCTCTCTGCCAGTGTTGGTTTGTCTGTAGATGAAGAGCTACAATATAAACACAGAGAATTAATCTTCTTTAATATTTAATATATTAATATTTAGATATGATGACAAAGAATCACATTTGTGATGTGATGTGACATATTCTGATCATTTCCTTAAATAAAAGTATCAATACTACAGTGGAAAAATAATATATTACAAGTAAAAGTAGTCCACTTAAATTATTTGTAAAATTAAACATCATTAGCATTAAAATGGACTCAACTATCAAAAGTAAAATTCCTCCTTTTTAAAAATTATATATTGCTGTTTCCACCTGTAACCAGCTGCATCTTTGAGTGGCAACACCTTCAGTTGAATTCAAACTATACATCAGCACAATATATTGTAGCTGTCGGGTGAAATTTAAATTCTGAGAGATTTTTGGGAGATGTAAAGAACTGTTCATCTGTAGGCTGAGGAAAAGTGTTATAATAATATTATTTTGCTGCTGAAACACTGACATTTTTTGAGATACCATGTTTTAGATGCTTATCTCCTGTTAAAGGTAAACTTTAAATCTGCATATTAAAACTACAATAGTCAGATTAATTAAGTGGATAAAAAGTATAATTCATCCTGAACTAAAGTAGACTTTGTGACTTTTAGTGAAACAACATTTGAAATGTCATTAAAACCCTGCAAATCTCCATTAAAACAAACTGTTGATGCAGCAGGTTCATTGCTGGTTTTGCTGCTTCAGTAAAGTCAAATCATGACGTCCATCATACGAGTCTTTTGTCATCACACGACAGTTGAATGAATGTGATGTTTGATTAGATAAAGATTCAATCAAACAAGATTAACGCAGGACTGTGTCTGTATTTTCTATGTTTTTTTAAAATGATGATTCTGTCTCTGATGGTGCACGTGTGACTGTGTGAGTGAACGCAGGTGTGATGGAGTCTGAGAGCAACACCAGCTGCACCTCATCTCAATAATCATCTACATCATCTACAAATACGCAACCCTGCCACTGTCACTCTTTTGCAGCCTCTGCAACAGATAGTCTATATTTAGCCATTTTTTCCCCCATACATTACCAGTTTTCAC
The DNA here is from genome assembly GCA_027495735.1 of Lutjanus campechanus. Classification (NCBI taxonomy): domain Eukaryota; kingdom Metazoa; phylum Chordata; class Actinopteri; order Lutjaniformes; family Lutjanidae; genus Lutjanus; species Lutjanus campechanus. The sequence continues at coordinate 11,674 of JAJHUR010090892.1, forward strand.
AAACATAACCTCCTTGACAGAGGTAATCATAAAATAGATGACTGGTTTTAGATGTTACGTGATCTGTGTGACACGTGGTCAAAAGTTTTTTGGGGGGTGAAACAGAAGACTGAAGAACAGAAGGGACATAAAAGCATAAACATCTCTTTTCACCTGGCAGTCGAGGACCTTTTCTTGAGAAGCAGCTTCACATAGTCGGTGTAGTAGCTGCTGTCAAGGTCCTGTGGGGGAAAAATGATATTGCAAATTCCTGTCAGGTTTTAACTCTCTGAGCTTCATTCGATGTCGTGACATGAAAACAAAACCATGATTTAACAAAAGAGCAGCTTGTTAGTTTTTAACAAGAAGTTAAAAATACAATTTAAAGGCAAAATAAAAGATATGTGACTGAAAGTGCTGGTTTTCTTTCTGTTTATTCTCACCACAGGGATTTCTCTTGTAAATACTTTGTGAAAACCGTTGACAGATTAAACCTGCTGTTAAAACAAAAACTCTGTTGTTTTAATATGTTTGAAAGGGAACAAAAATATCACCTCCATCGTCATAATCTGCTCAAGGACGCAGAGTTAAACCCATTCTGCTCTGCACAAGCTGCTTACAGTAATCATGGTTATGTTTTAACATAGTTGAAATTCATGTTTCTTTCTTCAGCTGCACCAGAGACAGCTTCAGATTAGTTTACATGATATTTGTGCACAAAATAGTACTTTTGTACTGAGCGCTGATGTCTCACCTCGTCCGTCTTTGGTCCCTTGACAAACAGCAGCAGAAACTGGACACAGAGATATGCGAGGCAGGCCAACTGAGGCAGGCTGGCAAGCAGAGCGTAGTACTTATAGATCTGTGAGGAGGAAAATGGAAAAAGGGATCAATTCACCCTAAAATGGTCAAATCACCTCACAGTTGTGGTTCTGTTTGACCATGTTTTGAGGTCAATTAAATTTTGTTTTTAGGAGCTAAAACATTTTTACAAATGTGAAAAATTCAGCAGCACAGTGGTGTCGAGATAAAATGTCCTGGTTAGTCTGGATGAGTCGCTGGCGACAATATTTTCTACTAAAGCTGCAGTAATCGATATTTTTCGTAATATCCGAATATTTTTAAAATGTGATGTGAAAGTGGTCACTCATTTTGATGAAACTACAGAACTTTCACCAGACTCGGTGAAACTAGACTGCACGAGAGAGTTTTTAGCATCTTTCAGGTGTTTGTTTTTTTGCTTTGGATCTGCAACTTCACAGTTTTGGATCAGTCTCGGAGCTCAAATCAATGTTTTTCAACCACAGCAAGCAGCTGTTTTCAACAAAAAAATATCTAAATTCATGTTTCCACCCAAAGCACCCTGGGTTCCTTCGGCCTGGCGTTGTCTGCATTTAAACTATGGTCAAAAGAATTTAAGGCAGATTAGTCTGCTATGTATGAAAAAGTGGCATCTGTTTCTACATGCATTTTTGCACGTGACTACAGAACAGAAATTATTACAAAGCTTCAGTTCATCTGTCATTTTTCTACTGTACCTCCATGTTGATGTGTTGACGCTCAATAAGCAAAAAGAAAAGAAAACAAACTTGTTTGCAGATTGTTTAATATGGCAGCTGAAATAAAATGCTGCAGGTCCTCCATCAATCCGAAATATTTAGGGCTGCAAGCCCCACCCCCAAAAGTTCCAGTTCTTTTGGAAAGTACCCCCCAAGCAGGGACTTTTTAAGGAGTAAAATAATGCCCCCGGAACATAATTTAAACCCTTGGTCCCTGAGGTAGACACATGTTCTCCAAAGGTTCCTCATCCTTGGGGGACAAGGCTTCAGCAACCCAGACAGACGTTAACAACTCGCAGTAAAGTTGGACATTTTGTAGCAGCTAAAGAACCAGATTTTTTTCTCTTTGGTGGAGACCAAAACAGAGTTAAAAAGGAGAGTGAATACTGGACTTGTATTCACCAGGTGGATAAAAACATGGCTCAGAGTATGTTGCGGTGTCTGGTGGCAGTTCAGCAATATGAAAATGAAACAATGTAAATTTGCCAGCTGTCACAGACCTTCTCTTTAGGCATCACTAGAACAGTCCTGCTTGTATTAGGCCATCGTGGGCAATGTTGCTAATCGCTGCTTTGTTATTTTATCATTTTTGCATCATAGTGATGAAATACCATAAATTCACGGGTTTAGGCTGAGACTGTCTTGTCCAGTTGTATAATTGTAATAGACTCGGTGTCTCACCTCTGGAGTCTTTGGACAGTCGAACTTCTGCCACACCAGGACACCAAAGTGACTGAATGAGAGCAGCGTCCCGAACACGTAACCTGCTTTGTGCTGCAGAGTCCCGCAGACCAACAGAGGATAATACAGGACAGGATAGTAGAAGATGGCGATTATCTTCATGTACTCTGAAAAAGAAGGGATACAAGAAAGAAGTGTTTCTTTCCCTGATGTGTGAGGCCATTTTTCTGGTGAGTAGAGGATGTCGAGACAAATGTGTACATGTAGTTTTATTAACATTCATTATACAGATTAAAAATACAAATGTCCACCTTTAATTTCCGCTGGAGTGTCTTTGGCGAAAGGCAGAGGGTCCGGGGCGATCACCAGCATTGACAGTTTGCTGAACACCACTCCAAAAACGGCCATGACCAGGCCTTTCTTCTGAGTCTGGTCCAGGAAGTTGGCCGGACTGTGAGATCAGATCACACACACGAGCACTTATACAACATGAGACAAACCTATAGCAAGACTAGAAGTCACATTACTCAACTTTCCAGACATCCCAAATTCACCTGAAGATGCTGGAGGATCCTCGTGTAAATCCCTGGCAGAATTTGTTTTTCCTGGAGAGGACTGCCAGGATTAACATGACCACCAGCTGCAGGGAAAGATGAAATTCATCAGGACTTCGGTTTCGATGCAGCACTTCCACATCAGGGTCATAACAGGATATTTTAGCAAAATATCACTTTGTTTGATGCAAATAAGGCTCAGCCTGTTTTAAAATGATTTATAGATTCTGTTATTTGTATTTCGGACTGAAAATGAACAGAAAACTTGACTTAAAAATCAGGTTTTTGTGATTTTTACGTGTGCGGCAGTTTATCTCTGCTTAAACTTAAACAAAACACGCTGCATTTTAAACCCGATAGCCTGCTTTTGTGACCTTACTTAAGACATTTGTCCTAATTTGCTGCTACTGTGTTTTGTTATGTTTTGTCCCTATGCGTCCCCTTCACTAGAAGTAAATAAATCATACTGTACGGTTCCTCTTTATGCCACAAAATTAGAACTTTTCTAGTCAGCTACAGAACTTGAAATAACAAAGAAAAGCAGCCTTGTCGATGCAGCCGGATACTGACAGAGCGACCGATGAGTCGTGAGGCCTCGTGTATAAAGAACCTCATTTTGCAGAGAATCTTACCGGATCTTGTTATTTCTGATCAGCTGCAGTGACCCAGCTGTCACTGCTGTTACTGCACATCATTGACTACACAGGGAAATTGATTATCTCAGTCAGAAAACTCCTCATACTGTACACAGAATGGACAATAAAGTGGCCTTCACTTGTAATTGGATCAGAAGAACATGAGGGCAAACATCATTATAGTGAACATCCGCCTGAAGCAAAGATGCATTCGGAGGAAAAAAAGGCACCGGAGGATTTGATGGAGGAGGCGAAAAACTTCTCAACTACACTCACAGGACAATGTGACATAAATGTCCTGTTTGGAGTCTGTATTTACAGCCATTTATAATCTGGAACCCACAGCTGTTAATAAGTGTTATTGTCACCAGCAGTTGGTTTCAGTTGAATATTAAATCACGGCTCTGACTTCCTTTTTTGTGTGTCTGATCTGTGATTCAGCAAATATTAACATGTCATGTTTTATCTGAGCCCCAAACGTTAGAACTTTCTCTTTCATTACAACTGTTCTGTTAGATTGTTGTTGGTTGGTGATGTGCTCATTTCATTTTTCTGCGATGACTTTACCGCTAACCAAGCTAGCCGCTATGCTAGCTTGGTTAAAGGTTCAGTGGGTAAGACTTACCGGGATTTAATGGCAGAATGTGGCAGAGATGGAATATAGCATCCGTAAGTGTTTTAATCACCTGAAAATAAGAACTGTTGTGTGCTCAAAATGAGCCGTTTATATCTATGGAGGCCACCATGTTGCACCACCATGTTTCTACAGTAGCCTAGAATGGACAATTGCTTTTTTTGTGATTTTCATGGCCACCACACTTGCTATGTTTACATGCACACTAGTTTTCCACTAATATTCATATATATGGCGTCATTCTGGCCTTGATACAGGTCATGTAAACAGCATATTCTGGTTGGATATTCTGAATCAGGCCTAATTCTGAATGGAAGACGTGCGGGATAAGCTGGCATTGTTCTGGTGTTAGGAATATTATTTGGACATTAACAAATTTAGAATATACGTCTCTGTTGAGGTTTTTACAGCAGTTTGATACACACAACCTCTTCTGTGCTCTGCTGTAAACAAACAAAACTAGCCAACTGTTTACAGGAGGGGGGTGGATACGTGTGCATGAAAGAAAATATCACTTCATAAGACTTCTTTGCAGTTTATCCTGCTGCTTCTTCTTTTTGTCTCTCTCTCTCTCTCTTTTATAAAACACCTCATTAAGAAATATGTTTCATTTTCATACTTTGAACTTTGAATAATAAAGTGACTTTTAATGTGACCTACTTAACACACCAAACTGAATTCCTACTATAAATATTTTGCTTTTTATATTTTGTCAGCAAAACAAAATGTGCCTTCACTTTTCTGATAAAGTCTATAGTCACTTTTTTATGCCTATGAGACTGTTACAGTCGGGGACGAAGGCATTATGGGGTTTTTTTTTGGGGGGGGGGGCGCTGTCCGTCTGTCTGTCCCTCCTTTTGTCTCTCCATCCCATTATTGTGAACACAATACCTCAAACACTCTGACAGACTTTCTTCAAACGTGACACATACGTTCACGTGGACTGATTAGATTTTAGAGGTCAGAGGTCAAAGGTCACTGTGACCTCAAGGTTGACCCATGATGCTGAACACCCTAACTTAGGAACATTTGGACAGAATTTCTTCAAATTTGGTACAAACGTCCACTCGGACTCAAGGATGAACTTTTTGGATTTTGGTGATTAAAGTTTAAGGTCACAGTGACCAAACTAAACACATTTTTGGCCCTAACTCGATATTTAATAAGTTAATTATGACAACATTTCACACAGTTATCTAACAGGATAAAATGATGATGGTGATGATGTTTTATATCCAAAAGGTCAAAGGTCATTTTCACTGTGACCTCGCGAGAGACCTCTCGCGAGACTTCGTATATCTCTTAATGGACGCGCATGCGGAGGTCTCGCAAGATCGACACCATGTTTACATCCTACCGGCTACATGGTACAGTTTACATTTCAGCTAAAAACATGGCGTAAATGGCGTCTTTTGCAGTTAATTTTTAATGTCGCGGCTCGCGGACACTTGGATTACACCACACAAGCAGGATGGAGACATTTTGTGTTTGTTTTGTGTTCTTTTTTAAATGTTTTATCCGTGGCCACCATTCACTGCCATTGTACTGGATGAGGCTGCCACCCTGTTTCTCCTAAAACTCCAGGATTGTTTTGTGAACTGAAGACCTTCACCCATCATCACATCGGCATAGTGGTGAGTACATACTTAGTGGGTTATCATGGAAAGTGGAGTATCCTTTTAAACTGCAACTTGACTGGTCGACGGAGGCGTAAAAAAGCAGAAATTCTAATTTTACTGATCGTACTTACAGATATCGACAGCATGCATATGTGGAAGAGTTTGTCATCCGCTGTGGGGTCACATGGTAAAATAACTCTGTAAAAAAACACACACACAGAAATCAAAAAGCTGAATTATATGCTAAATTATTTCTGCTATTTACTGTAAACCACAGTTAAAACAAAACCTCTGCAATTTTTTGGAGAACAGACAGTTAAAATGGTTGAAATGTCCCTGTCCAAGAATGGCGACTCCAAATATTTTGCCACAGATTTGCATGACTGATAACTGATGACAATTTGATAAATGATCTATATTATTTGATAGGTTTTGTTTTATTGGATTAATCCTGATTTAAAGTTAAAATTACACGTAACTGTTTACTGCTTGTTCAAATTAAGCACAATAACAAGTAAAATCACCAACTTTCTGCTTCCATGGAGTCATTAGCAAGCAACTAAAGATTCCCACACGACTCTTGTACATAGAATAAATAAATAACACCACCAATAATCAAAATATGAGTAAAAAGCACCTTTAGCTGTGACTTAAACGTTCAGAGATGTGTTTATACTCACTCTTTGGGTGGTTTTGTTGGCTCTGCGTTGTTCGAGTACCAGTCTGAATAATCATAGTAGGAATATTCAAAAGGCTCAAATTCAGCCTTGCTTTGATTCATGGCAGCACTTCGGTCGAGTCAAACGGGTGAAGCAGGATGATTAAAGATCCAGAGGAGTCCAGGTCCTCCTCCTGCAGTCAGGTAGCCTCGCTCAGTGACCTGCTGCTGCTGTGACGTGTCGGGACAGTTTGGCCCAAACACTCAGACACATTCCAGTCCAACCAAACACGGCTCCAACACAGCAGATTAACAACCGCACAGAGGGGAGTGAGAGGAGAGGGAGAGAGGTTCAACATTACTGTGAATACAGAGAAGACGTAACTGACCTGAAGTGACCTCTGCTGCTGCTTCAAGTGATATTTATATTGATCATTTATTCAAGATATGATTTAATTCTTATTCATACAGTGGTTAAATTTAACAGTACTCTGCTTAACTGGTTATGAAACAGTCTCAATTTAATATTGATGCCTCTCTTTGACTTGCATAGCCAGAGGATCGGCTGTTTCTGTACAGTTTATCTTGATGCCTGGTCGAGGTCGAGGTCGGGTTCTCCTCGAAATCAGATTAAACGATTCATGCAGACCAGAAGTTACAGTGAGAAGTATGTTAGCCAGTTAAAAAGAAGCAGGAGGGTGGCTTTGTAGCTCAGGTGATAGAACGTTTGCCCCGTGTACTGAGGTCGTAGGTTTGGTTCCCCTCCTCTCCTCTCCTGTCATATCTTCAGCTATCCGATCATTAAGGGCAAAAATAAAGAAGCAGGAGCAGATTTTTCTTGGGTGATTTGTTACACAGAACCATCTAGGATGCCATCCCTAGAAACTGTTTGGAAAAGGGCAGGCACTTTCAAAAAAAAAAAAGGTGATTGGATGAACGATCCGTCTGTCACGTCCAACACGGGCTAACTTCAACCGATTACATCAAACTCTTGCCGAAGTTGTTCGGGAGAAGAGCAAACACATCTTTTCCGTGGTAGAAAAGCCTTCAGAGTCGTTCTTTGCTCGTTTTTCAGTGAAGAAAGTGAAGGAGTCGCTTCCGTCGATGACTCCACCACTTTTGGTGCAGACACACGAATAATTTAAAGCCTGGCAAGAGTGATTTGTGCAGGATAAAGAGAACCCATCTTGCCAGGCTTCAATCCAGCTGATTTAAAATGTGCAAATATATGAATACTGGGAACAAAACATTTGAAAACTGCAAGATTAAGCGATGAGTCAGTTGCCTGAAAATTATTGGCAGCTGTTTTGACAATCGTTTGTCATTTTTCTTGCATTTTCCTTGTAAGTATTTCAATTTCTTTGCTTTGAGCTCCAGGTAATTTTGATTCTCACTATTTTCTGAAGTTCAACATGAAAATCGAGCCAGTAGTTTTTCCATAATTCTGCTGACAAACAGACAAACAAATTGCACCAAAAACAACCTCCTTGTTGGAGGTGATAATCATTTGACGCAGACTTATGTAGAATAGTTTTATCCCTGGGGGTGGGAGTCACCACAGAAGGTGCTGCTGTTGTCTTATGTTTAATTACTATATGGACACATTTTAAAGTCTTATTATATGTCTTAATGTTTTATGTTCTTCATGTAAAGTAAAAGCAGTGTGTGTGGTTTCTTGTTGAGATTTGGTAACGTCACTTCTGCGCTGCAATGTGGTGTTAACCTGTCCGCCTCCCTCTGCCTGTTACTCAACAGACTAATCTCATAATAAGATGAAAACCTCTCATTTAAACAGAGGAAACCTTTGTGTGAAAAGAGCTCAGGAAAAGGCCAAAATGAGAACGTTGATCGTTTGACACGTGAGGTAAAGACTTCAGAGTTTAGGATCACACCAAACTTGTGTTTTATTTTTATGACATAAAAAGAATAAAGGAAGGAAACGTAGTGAGAGCATCCGGTGCTGCAGCAGTTTTTACTGATCGTAACACGAACACAGACCACAGACCTTCAACTTTACCAAACTGAAGCACAAAGATGGTCTCAGTGATCCACCGTTCATTTTGTGCATCATAAAGATTATTTAAAGGTACATTTTTAGCCTCTGGGAAACATCTTTAGCAGCACACTTTGCTCTGAAATCAGATGCAGTTCAAAGTTTCTTAATCTGGACCTGTGAGCTCACTCATATGACAGAGGCCACAGAGGGCCAGCTGATCTGATCCCAGGATTTTCCGACCGTGTGGGCGTCCGAGGGCCTCACACGGGACCCATGATGCTCAGCTGCCGCTATTTCAACATAGAAAGGCCACAACATGTGCTGGATTCTCGTCTTTTATTAATTTTTCATCGTTATTATTTTATTTTATTTTATTTTGGTTGCAGCTCTTGCTCATAAAACTAACAGAAGTGTTTGATGTGTCCAGCTCTGCTCCTCTGATGTTTTTCATGTGTTTGAATCAGATGGTAAAGTAATACTGAGTGACGTCTCTTATCAGACTGACATTTAGCTTTGGTGCACCTCCACCACTCGCTTCAGATACAAACATCTGCTTTCAAAATGTTGAGAATTTCACACACTTTATTTCCATAATACAGTAATGCTATCACTGTACCAGGTGTTTAAGGATGTGTGGTGCGGCGTGTCAGAGTCGCACTGCATACTTTAAACGTAGGTGGCACATTAATGGTAATATTTGGTATATTTAACATAAACGAATGAGACCATGAAGATTAGGAGAAGTTATTTTCATCTGCCTTTCATCAGCAGAAACAGCAGCTTCATTTGCTCTGGAAGAAGAGCAAATACTTCCTGCTGTGAGGTGATCAAAGCTTCATATTATTTTGACTACAGCTGCAATGATTATTCCATAAGAAACTGATAATCAAATCAGAAAAAAGTCCAGATTCTTTGATTTCATCTTCTTAAATGTGAATATTTTCTGGTCTCTTTTCTTCCTCTCTGACAGTAAACTGAATATCTCCGAGTTGTGGACAAAACAGGACAGTTGAGGACATCATCTTTGGACTTTCACCATTTTATAGACCTAACAACTTATCAATTAATCAAGAAAATAATCAACAGATCAATCGGCAACGGTAATAATTGTTATTTGCAGCTCTAATCTTGATGCATGCTACTGAAAACATACACACGTTTAACTCTTTATAAAAGAGAAATAAAAGCATCAGTGGAACAATACACACATTTTAAATGTTTTATAAAAGGTGTACTGCATATATGAATCTACATTTCTTACATGGACTTTTATTTATTTGGTGACCCAAACAAATTCTCCTGTGACCCACCTATGACGCACCAGGATTTCAACTTCAGTGTAAAACCATCCATGTCAGGTGCTGTGGTATAAAGAGTTTAGGAAAAAAAAGCTGATTGGATAAGGTTCAGGAAATGGGACAGTCATGGTAAACGTGAACCAATCCAAACAATCCAAGGTGAACCGTTGGTAAGAAAACAGATTCAAACAGTGACCTCATGTCAAAGTCAGACACTTTGTTAACCCAGTGACAGCGTGACAATGCAGGTTGTGTAACAACATTTAGGCTGCTTCATGCACAGGCTCATTTTTCTTGTGAGGAGTAAAACCATCTTTTATTCTAAACTTTATTGGTTAAATGCAATAACAAGTGTTGTTTCTCTGCCTGACACTCAAGTTTTCAGACCAGCAACAATCAATTTAATGAATAATTCATGAATTTCTTATTATTTTGAATCCACGAATGTCTTTGGTAACACAGAACAACAGCATCAGTTCTGTTTTTCACTCTTAACAAGCTGACCAGGCAGGATTGTTACGCAGAGACAGAACTCCTGTTTGGATCTGAGAAAAGATTTAACAGGCCCTTATCTCAAAATGTTTTCCTCCACTCAGTAATTGGAATATACAAGCGTAAGGAGAAGTTCTCCTAACCGGGGATATTGTTTCTAAGTGCATCTGTAACTAACGGTGAAGGCACTCAGCTGCCATCTACAGTTTATGTTTCAGATGTTGTTTTGAGATAATACTGAGAGTGAGTGTTTGCATGTGTGTGTTTTGAGGGTTTGTGTGTTAAAGCAGGCAGAAGAGGGCGCTGTTTGATTGATTCTCTGCATCACACAGCCTCCACGTGTCGGTAAACCCCCTCTACATGTGGCTGACGTACAATATATCTGATTAATTTAAATTAACTTATATCTTTAAACATTTCCAGACTCTCAAACCCATGAAGCAGCTTTCTGTTACAAAGCAGCTCAGACCTGGAATAACCTCTCAAATGTTGTCAGACAAGCCCTGAATCAGACCATTTTACACTGTTTACTTAACCTGTAATGACTAAAAACTCGTCTTCTTAACTCAGAACAAGTTGCAGTGTGGCAGATACGGAGAGATGGAGGTGATGATGATGTTAACCACAACTCATTACTTGAATTACTTGTCTTATATTGCTTTTGAACTTTCTGTAACTCTAATTACTGAGGACTTCTCTTGTATTTGTATTGTTTGTTGTATTTTTATACTCTATATTGCTCTTTTTCTTTCATTCCTGTTCATCTATTCTTTGAAAATATGTTTGACTCTTAAATATGTACGTATGTGTGAATACAAGCACCATTTGAGGATCATGCAGCTGCCATTTTGTTGTGGCTGCACAATGACAAAGTTCTCACATTTAAATAATTGTGCATCTAATGAAGGGGCATCTGCTGTGTACTTTTATCTTTTTTTATTTTCACGAAACTACTCTACTTTACTTTAAACTATTTTTTTCTCTCTTGTATTGCTTGTCTGTTCTTTTGCAGGTTTAAATTGTAAATCTTTGCAGTAAACCTGCTCACAGCTTTGTTTGGTATTTCTTGTTCTTCTTCTCTGTCTGCAGCTAAAAAAAAAAGACACACCACAGCCTTTGTAACCCTGCAGGTGAGACGACTGATTCTGCTTAACTAGAGAGCCAAAAAATCCTCCCTATCAGTTTTGTTGGATACAGATATTTAATTTTGTTTTCACGTATTCATTTCCTTATTTTCCCTTTTTCCCCTTGTGTTTTTCTTTTGTTTTTGCTATTTGCCATGTTTTATCATCATGATTATCAATGTATTACTATCAGTATTTTTTAAATTTGCATTAATTTTGCATTCATCACTGCTTATGATAGTTGACAATCATCTTGTTGCTGTAAATATTCTATGTAAAACCATATAAATATAACCATATATATCAGGAAAAGACTCTAAATCTTTTACCTTTACTGTATTTTTATTACCCTGTAAATCACAGTGAATTCCTCTGGTTTATGAAATGTCCTGTACCTGTGCCTCACCTTTATTATCACACATACAGTAAATTGTGACACTGGACTAAATGTGAAAAACTGAAAAATGCTGGAACCGAAAAAACGCCCACATTTCATTTGGGCACTCTTGTCTGTCTCCACTCTGCATCTGATGTGAGACGCAAGAAGACAACGAACAAATGCAATGACAAGATAATTTCATTTCAAATATTAAAATATATTTGGTTTACCTTTCAGATGGTGTAGGTGTAAATTCAAGCTTTTTCAAGGAGTGTATTCAAATTCAAACTTATTCCTCCTAACCTTAAAAACATAACTATTAAAATTAAGCACTTTCCAAAACTTTCAAGATTGGAAGTTTGAAGTGAAGTGTGAACTCTATTATCAGTGAAAGTCTCTAGGCCACATGATCATCTCTTGCAGGGGTTTTCAAAGTCTGAAACTGTCGACCTCGCCTCAGACGCAGCTCGGGGAAAGACATCTCTTCACCTCCCTTAGTTTACCTGCTTTAGTTTCGTTCAGTTATACTTGCTGCCGATGATTATCTCATTTGATCCTCAACAACGTAGTCATGACAGCTGAATATTCCTGTTTTACGTAACTTCAGATTTCACAAAATACATTTAAAAAAAAGGTCTGTCCAAAGGCAATTATTAGTTTCTGACTCTCCTCCTCCTCCTTTTCATAAATGTAGCAACGCCTTCAGGCAGTCTCACACTGTAGTAAATATCAAACACACCCTTCCAATCTGGCGGTCAATTTAAACCACTAAAACCTCCCATCTCTCCCTCTGCCTGCCGGTCAGTGCCACTGCTGCCTTGCAACAGCGTCACTGCCTGTTCATTCAGCTCCACCACCACCCCAGCATCCACCTGCAGGCTCCAACGAGGGGTCCAAGATGTGTGTTCATCACTCCTCGATATCTTTATGTAAACATAATCTGTGAGGACTGAGGTCGGAGCCTAGATGCCAAACTCTAACTATGTTCTGCTGCTGCAATAAACATTCTTCAACGTGAGTTGTCTGACTGAACTTCAGATGTCACGAAATACATAAAAAAGGCATCCAAAGGCATTAATTGGTTTCTGACTCTTCTCCTCCCCCTTTTCATAACTAATGTAATATTTTTTTCTCGCTTTGATTCACTGATCCAGAGCAGGGAGGGCGGCCTCCCACGATGAAAACCTCTGATGTGTTGTGAAATGTGGCACTCTCATAAAAACAGAATCAAAAAGTCATTTCCAAGATTTTTTTTTTTACTTTATGAAGGCATGACAACATGAATATAACAGTCGCAGTAATGACAGCAGGGATTTACAATCCATCTATCACCAAACAAATAAAGATCTGCATCATCACAAAAAAAACACAAACATGGTGAAACACTAGAGGACGAAGTGTGGCCGTGAGTCGGACACAAATCAAAGTCTAAATATGATACAAACAGACAGCAAGCATGATGACAGGAAGCGTTTTTATTTCCAGAATGACCTGACGTGGAAACGACAAACAAATAATAAAGTGGCCTTTACAAAAATAACAGCACGCAGAATCTCTTGATATGTTTACAGAAATACAAAGCAAAAAAATATCTGTCAAATATCATCCCTCCCACACCCGGAGAGCGCTGAAGACTGCATGGGTTTATTTCTGGGTGGTGCTTTTTTTAGTTTTTGAACATGTCACACAACAGTTTCTCCATGGGAGTGTTTCCGATGGTCCTGTGGAAGAACAGCAGCTCTATCCGCTCCGAGTTCACGAACCGCAGAGAGGGAAGAAGGAGAAGCAGCTTTCCAAACCTGAAAATATATAAAAAATGTAAAAAAAAAATATATATATATAATAAGCTTCTGCATGCAACTGGAAATAGTACATCACACAAACAATTTGTAGTTCCTTTACAAAATAAGGATGTGTAAAATCTAGATTCAACTGAAAGAAAAAGAAACTACATCAAAAAACTTAAAGCCTAAAAAGACCAATAAATTTCTATGCACAGACCTAATAACCTAAAGCAGCGACTCTCTGACGGTGGTGTCAGAGAGGAGGATGCTGTCCAGGCTGTGGACAATCTTTGACAACGTCTCACAGCCTCTCCACGATGTGCTCGTCAGGCACAAGAGTATTTTCAGTGAGCGACTCATCCCACCCAGATGAACCACCGAGCGCCACAGGAAATCTTTCCTGCCTGTGGCCGTCAAACTGTACAACTCCTCCCTCTGAGTGGCCCGTGGACTATTTCACCCCCCGTCAACAACTTGAACCCTTAAATCTGACAGACTATGATAGTCCTGCGCAATAACTTAACAGTCAATTTACTCTGTGCAATAATAAAACAATTCTATTTACACTGTTCTAAAAAATATAGATATTTTCATATCACGATGCACATTGTGCACATAATTCTTATTTTTCAACTTTTCTTATTTCTATTCTATATCTCTATTTCTAATCTATTACAGTATATATCTAAAATGACAGCTGTAATAATATCAGTATATTATTGTCCAGAAAACAAAGCACACACCTTTACTGTATATATTCTGTTTTATTATCTATTATTGCCATTTTGTCTTTGTGTATATTTGATATTTTACTGTACATATTTATAAAACATCTTGTCATATTTTTTAATATATTTTTTCTTTGCAATATTTGATACATTTATTTCTATTCTTGTAAGGAGCATCTGCAATGTGAACAAAGTATTTCTCTACAGTCTGGACTGATTTTGTTGTTCATTGGTGCATTTTTATTAATCCTCCATTATTAAATTTTACATGGATCTTTTGGATGATCTTCTCATGTTGCTATTTATTGCTAAGACACTGTTAGATAAACTTTATTCCAATCGCACCATCATCTAGTGATCAGGTGCATTCAAAAGCTTGATTAAACTGCTTTTTCCTTTTATGCACCCTGAGTATGGAAAGAGCTGCAAAATACCTTAGAAAGATCCCCCTTTCTTAAACACCTTAAAGGTTGTTTTTTTTACAAACTGCTCTGAAAGCAACATGATGCTGTTTTACAAAATCTTTGACTTGTGGTTGTACCTGTTTAATTTTATGTATTGTGCATTTATATGAAACTGCTTTTGTTGCTAATATTGAATATCAAGGTGATGTTCCTGGTCTAAAATAGGATGACAGAGCTTCTATATTTAAATTAAAATAATTAAAGGTACATTCCATCATTTTGTTGTAGTGTCCCCAAATCCCAAACTGTGAACTGAAGCATCAGGGACTTTGTATTTAAACTAGTGGAACTGTCAGAAAATAAACTTTGGAGGCCCGTCTGGCAGCTGCGAGCATGTTTGATTTTGCCTCGTGTTATTAATCTAAAATATTTATATTAAATGATTTTGACATGTGTTATGAGACAGTTTGTTACCTGGCTGGTTGACTGGGGTAGTGTGAGCGGATGTGTTGTCCCAGCATCACTTGGGACTGATCCTGCAGGTTCTCCACCTGTTCTGGATCTTTCAAACCTCGAGTCTCTGCGGAGGAGACGAAACACCGACATGAGTCACACAAATTCAAACAAAATATCTACAGTGTGTAATATTAGCCACTTTTAAACATATTTATACTCATTCATAGTGACAGCTGAGAAGACGCAGATTGCAACAAGTCTCATATCATTTTACGACATAAAATGATATATTGCATAATATATTTAGCTGTTTTACTGGAGAGAATTTTTCATTTTTGTCTCCAGAATCTTGTGACTTTTGCTGCAATAACCAAAGTTCTCAAAGTGTTTTATGTATAAAGAATAAAATTCTAACACCTTGTCATCAGCAGTCCTTATGGGGCTAAATATTCGCTCACCTGGTTTGAAGAGCACGATGGCCTTGAGGCAGGCGAACTCCGTGGGGTCGACGGCGAGGGCCTTGAAGCGGCTGAAGACCTCCTGCAGGAGGCGCAGGTCCAGGCTGGTGTAGCTGGTCTTTCCCTGCATGCCGGGGCAGAGGTCGGGCAGAGAGAGCAGCGGGCAGCTGTCCAGAGGCAGAGACCACTGGATGGCACAGAGCAGGAAGAGCTCGCTCCACGCCTCCTCCAGCAGGATCACCTGGTGGGGCGAGAACAAAAGTTGGTAAATAGAGACACTTAATCATGTCTTACTTTCACTTGCAAAATCCAAATAAACAGTGAAAATGTGACCTGTCCTGTAATTAAAATAAGCATGAGAATTTCGAGTCAGTCTCACCTGGTCTCTGAAGGGCAGGTTGGAGAACACCGGCAGGTTCTTGGCCCACTTCACTGACATGAAGAGCAGCCTCGCCGAGGTCTCGTACACGTTCTCAGAGCTGGACGGGTACAGAGCCATGTGGTACTCTGAGGACGCTCGCTCCGGCTCGTTGCTGGTCACGTCAATGTTCTCATCAACTGAAATGAATAAAAAAAAAACACAAAGTCAGGACTGATGTGGACGTTGAACCCACTTTAGTTCAGTTTGTGTTCTGCGACCGGCGTCAGGGTTGGGTTTGATCCAGGTTTGGTCATTTTAAAATTGTATTTAAAGATGAATTTCTCTGTTTCTATCTCTGGACTGTGCCACTCGTGTGTTCATGCCTGTCATATATTGAAAGCTGATAACCAATCAACGTCCAATGGGAAAAGATAGTGTCACCAATGTGTCGTATTAGCCTGCTGAGCTAAAGGTCAGAAATGGATCAAATAAGGCAAAAAATACAGCCTCAAGTCTTTGGTTGGGTTATAAATTTGCCCTTGTTCTAATGTGATGGTCATGCAGAACTTGAAATTTTAACGTTGACCCATTAACTGTACACCATCCCTTATTTATCAGACTCTCAGATACTCTAAAACACATTAATATGTGGCTTTCTTAAATACTCGATTCTGATTAGTCAATTGCAGCATGCTAACGTCTGTTGCTATGGACACAGTTCTGATCATAGACTCTGGAGGATGAATAAAATCATTTTTAAATCCATAAAATCATTTTTAAATTAATATTTTCTATCAAATTATTGACTTTTTTTGGTTAGTAACCATGTAATAAGCGGGATAATGTACAGCGAGCAGGTCATTATTGCGAAATAAACCCCTTCAGGATGATTCATCACCCTGTCTGGGTTTAT
>JAJHUR010090893.1:0-84475 GCA_027495735.1 Lutjanus campechanus
GGTGGGAGCGTGCCGCCGGGCGGCAGGTCGTAGTCGTAGCTACGGTAATAGTGTTTCTGCCTCATCTGGGTGTGGCAAGAGTTGTGGAAGGTCGAGCGCAAGTCCGGGTGTGCCGTCGCCATGGCGGTGGAGGTCGCCGCCGCCATGGAGATGGCCGAGACGGTCTGGAGCTCGCTGAAGGGGCCCTGCTCGCTGACGTCCAGCACCTGCTCGTGGGAGATGCTCAGGGGCTCCATGCGCTTGAAGGGCATCTCGTAGAGCAGCTGCTTCCAGAACTTGGAGTTGAGCTTGTTGCTGGACGGCCCGCGCCACTTGATGACCGTCAGCATCTTGATGGTGTGTTTGAGGGCCTCCACTTCCTGGTAGTTCATGATGCCGCGCAGCTCGGCGCACTCGATCAGGATGACCTTGATCTCGCCGGTCACCAGCATGTTGCGCAGCCTCGTCTCCAGCTCAAAGATGCTCCACCCCCTCCGCACGACATAGCTGGGCGTCATGACAATGATGAGACGCTTGCTCTGGTCCACACAGCGCGCTACGTCCTCGATGTAGGCTGAATACACACACAAAGATAGACAGATAGATAGACAGATAACTTTGGATAAATTGCAGCACAAATGGAGAGCAGATACCGTGTCTGTGTGACTTATCTTTACTTGTTTTATACTGGATTTACACTCAACAAAAATATAAAGGCAACACTTTTGTTTTTGCTCCCATTTTTCATGAGTTGAAGAAAAAATCTAAGACTTCCTCTGGACTGGTCACAATTAAAGACAGCTCTAAAATGTGCGGTTTTATCTTTAAAAAAAGACATTTATTAGGCACTAATAAAGTCGTGACCCACCCTACTCTGCATCTGATTGGCTAGTACCTGTTGCCTTTGTTGGCTGGGTTGGTTAGGTTTAGTTGAAGCTAATCGGAGGCAGAACAGGGCTGGTCATGACTTTGCCATCCTTTTTTGGGATCAAAGTGCACAGCTTTAGAGCGTCCTTTTATTGTGACTGGTCCAAGGCACACCTGTGCTATTTAATCAGCGTCTCTTTATGCCACACCTGTCAGGTGGAAGCGCTCACTAACACGGATTTTAATAAATTCGTGAACAAGATTCGTGACAAGAAGAAGTCTTGGATCTTTCACTTCAAGTCAGTAAAAATGGATGCAAAAAATCTTGCGTTTATATTTTTGTTGAGTATATTTACCAGATCACTTTAACTCTACATGAAAGTACACAGAACTTATGGGTGATGGAAATATGATGAAACATATCATAGCAGCCGTTTGAAGAACTCTCTTGGCCTCGTAGCGGCTGCCTACCAAACTACTCTCTTTTTTATCAAAGTTTCAAACAACCAAATCCAATTAACTTTAGATGGAAAATGAGTGATTTCTTTAAAAGACGAAAGCTTGAAGTCGTTTAAATTTAACATCTCAGATGAGTTCAGACTCATTCATACCAGACGTGTGAAGATATTGATACATAAAAAGGAGATAAAGTAGAGATGCTGTTAAATATTCTAACTTAAATTGACATCTAAAGCCAAGATAAATACAAAACAAGAGGAGGGGGATCACTCGGGTTTACTATAAGATGACAATAAACATAAAACACTCCAAGCCAAAAACAGCATACCTGCATGAACCTAAATCTACATCTTAAAGTGATAGTTTGGACTATTTAAAGTGGGGTTGTGTGAGTAGACACCAGCACAGAAACTGAGAAATTAAGTGCTGTGGACACGGTCAGCAGCAAAAGGTATTTTCACCACTTTCCCTCGACGCCAGACTGCATTTTAAAGATGTGAAACCGCCGTTACATAAGCCAAATATTGCTCTTTCCAAACCAGTCAAACTCCATTTGCAAAATCAGTAATTTTACCTCAAAGATTCTGGGAGTCGAGTTTGGTTCGGAGACGGGAATACTTGGCTGATATGACGGCAGTTTCCCATCAGAAAGCGATGAAAATATTCTAAATATAGCGTACACTTAAACTGATCGCGTTGCAGACGCTAAATACCTCATAAACCTCCTCTCTGAAATATTCCAAACTATCTCTTTAACACCTGAAGTTAAATAAATGTGAGTTTACAGTAAATACAGGATTGTGTTCACATCCCTAATGAGTCACTCAGCTGCTTGTGTAATAATGAATGTGATTAAGTGTTTCCCCAGGCCTGTCCAAGGTGTCAGGAGGAGGAGGGAAGTGTGTGAGTGTGTGTGTGTGCAGCTAATGCCTGCTTTTAGCCTTTCTTGGCGGAGACAAAGACAGAGTGGCTCCTCAACAGCAGCTAGACGGGATTAACTGGGCTTCACTTCGCAATCAAAGCTTATGACCCTCTTGTGTGTGTGTGCGTGCAAAGAAAAATTGCGTTTCTATTTTCCGTCCCTCTGTCTCTCTTTAAGTCAAGATACTGAGCGTGAGTGAGTGAATTATATCGTGCGGGTCTTTTAAGCAAACAAATGCCACGTCTCTCCGTCCTCCTCTCCATATCTCTGAGAATGAACTCCTCCTTTCATGTCACGCTCCGCCCGAGGCTTCACCACGAGAGGGATCTGATTAGAGTAAACTCCGGGGTTTGAAGTCGCCCTTTACTTTAACATGACAAGTCAATCTCTTTGCTCCTCCGTAATTGGTCCTCATGCGGTAAATTCGCCACATAGCGTCCCAGGAGCTCAAACTTTCCCCCTGTAGGCTTCGAGCCTACTCAGTTTAGGTCAAGCAATCAGGCAAAAACAAGTTTTTCTTCTATCTGATCATGAATAAAACAAATGGATAAATGGATACTATATAATTAGCTAATGAGCCGTAGTTTCATTTTATGATTTGAATTGATTAAACTGAAAGTAAATCTGCCCTCTTGGGGTGCTGTCTGGTAACACTTTATAGCTTTATAGATTAAATTCCTCCGTTCAGAGACCTCACGAGCTTTACAATCAAAGTGTTGCATGTGTAATAATTGATTCCTGTCCACATAAAAACAAAATCAGCGCTAAATTATACGAGGCAGAAAATCGCTGCTGCCCTGCTCGCTCTACTGTAGTCTCCTAAAAATTTGTTAAAAGCTCGTAGTGACAACTGATCAAGATGTGTTAGATTTAATTTCCAACCAAAGCAGAGTTAACTACACATAATATACAATATTAATATGGTATTCAGCACCGTCTCATCTGACAAGAGATTTCAAATGGAAAGCTGTATTTCCACTTCAAGGGTAATGTCCATATTTTTCATCCTGGATGCTTCTTTTCCCAGGTTTTTGTGTCTAAGTGATTAATGGGGACAACAGTTTTTGAAATTGGCCCAGTATTAAGTGAGACCTCTGCAGCCGGTGAGATGGGCTGCAGTGTAATCGGAAATTGTACGTCCACTACAAATGCTTGTTTTGCTGCTGACAGTGTCTGAAAACATTATGTGAGGGATCTCCGCAGAGATGGACCTTTTTGGCAGAGAGAATCAAAAAAAAAATCAAAACTGTCTTGATTCATTTTTCCACTGTTTCAACAATCGCAAGTTTTGTTTTGGTCAAAACAAACCATCAATTCACAGCGTTAAGATGTGAAAATATTCTCCCTGCTGCTTCTCTCCACGATACTTTCACATCTAACGTGATGAATAAAGGGTTTATTTCAACCAAACCAGAGCTGGTGATTGTTGAAGCAGAAGGAAAGATGAGTCAACACATTTTTTGGGTGAGTTTTATCTTGTTTGAATGAAGATGATGTTGACAAAATTGCTGTTGTTTCTGGTTGAGTAACAACATATCTTACTCTTTAACAAAACAAAACAAAAAAAGCTTTATCTCTGTTGGGATCTATAATGTTTGAGACACTTAGAATAACAATCTGAGCCTGTCAGCTGCAAAACAAGCACATTTAGTGGGCGTACTTTGAAGGTTCACATCTGCTCATATCGATTACACTGCAGCCTGTTTCACTGGCTGCCAGCTACAGTGGTTTCACTCAATACTGGGCAAAAAATATGTTGTCCCCATTCGTCACTTCGACCCAAAAACATGGGGAAATAAGGTCCAGATTGAAAAATACCTAAGTTTCCCATTAATTCCCTGCACTAAGCAGCTAGAATGGCATTTATGTCAGTCAGTGAAACCTTCTGTGGCCACCTGTCTGCCATATTTTATCTCTGGTTTTCACCAGCAGCCCACTGACTTGCAATGAGATTGTAATTTTTAGCGGGTCGGAAATTCTGACTTCCGACTTCCATGCGGCAGAAATCTGCTCACATTAAGCTGCTGACGCTGCAGATTTCAGGTTGTGACATTACAGTTACTACCCTCCTGAGCCACTGCACAGCAGACCAAAAGATCATCATGAAATTCACATTGTCTCCCCCCTTCAGTCACAACCTATACCTCTTTTATCCTGATACTGTCTTGGCTGAGCTTACAACTGAATTTCAAACAGAAATGTAATAGTTTTGAAGCAGTAAACCCCACACATATAATCTCCTCAGCACAGCACAAAACACAAAAACTGTCACTAATCATTGATTCAGGTAAATGCAAATGAAAAAATGAAACAAATTATGGTAAAACATTTATTAATTTATGTTTTATGAAGGCTTTATAACTTGTAAACAACGGCTTTAGAAGTGGTTAATAAATTGTTTATTAATGCAAAGATGGAAAAGCCAAGTCAGGAATGTTTCAGACTCTTATTAACCACCAATAAAGCCATTAGAAACAACCTACAAACCCTTACCCTTAAAGGTGCAATATGTAGGATTTGGCCATCTGCTGAATTCATAAATACGGGGCAACATACCAGAGTGACTGCGAGCTGCTGCTAACTGTAGCTGCCATTAGCTAGCATCAAGCGAACAACAACAGAACTGTGATCAGGAGCCGGACCGAGACCGAACACAGACCCCCAAAACTGACAGTTTAACAACAGGACTGTGACACCAAGGACGAAGAAGACATAGAAAGGGACGGTGGGGGAGGCACGAAGGGGGAGGTTGGGCATCAGAAGTGGCGAAAAGCAACATGTAGAGCCAGAATATTATCACGACTAATACGGTCACTTAAGAGTTTGTGATTTTTGGAACAAGCCAATATTACTTTGGAGTGTTTTATTTTGCTTCTGTTGAGTTTGAATAATTTTAGGATAATCAGCAAGGTGAAATGACTGATTTTTTTCCTGGTGGCTTTGAGGTGAGAAAAATAACAGCTGTTTCTTTTCATCTCTAACTTTGTGAATTAAGGACTTGTTTCGAACCAAACCAGAGTCTGTGATTGTTGGAGCGGTGGAAAGACGAGCCAAGATGGTTTTGGTGAGTTTGTTTTTGTTGTGGCTGAGTCTGAAAGACAAGTTAAAAAGATAATTAAGCTTCTGTTACTCCAGTGAAAGAGAGAAATTTGAATTCAGAGGGCGTACAGCTGTATTTTTCTGTTTAATAAGGAAAATAGGTGTAAGAACATTTTCTTTCTTTACATGTTGTGACTTTATTTTGTTTGTTGGACTAGAAAAGCATGGGGGGAGTCCTGAGCTCTACTATGAGACTATCGCCTCTAGAGGTACAAAGTGGTATTACGGGACAGGAGAGGGCGAGGCTAGCAAGCATGCTAACTTCAATTGATATCTCTGCAACACAGTAGATAGATGCCTTTACATAACATCAAAACGGTCATTTCTTCACGTTTTAAACTAAAATTGTTACATATTGCACCTTTAAGTATGACTTATTATAAAGTGTTACCAAAATTACTTTCTACAGTACTGATTCGATCAGACAATCAGCATCAGTGTGTGTTGACACGAGCGTTAAAAATCTGGGGAACAAGTACCTCTAAGTAGTCTTGTGTCATCCTGGAAATGATCATTGGTGAAACCTAAACATAGATATTTACATTCAAAGTATGATCAGAAGATTGGCAAAAAAAATAAATAAAAAAGAAAAGCATTTTTATAAAAACACTTCTGTCAATGTGGGGACATGGCTCTGGCATAAACTGTGTTTCTCCAACTGGTGCTCCACTGGCGATTATGAGACGGTAATCGCACTGACCAGTTTATTCCAGTTTAATATGGGACATGTAGCATAAAAAAGACAAGGAAATGCGTTTTATTTTGGCGGCAGGTTGAATGTTTGCTGCTATACTTACTGTAAGAAATCTATCAGAGTGGTGAGATGTTTAAAATAATCCAACATAATGTGGAATAACACTTATCAGCAGCTCAGGAGAAGGCTTGTTGACACATGCTGAAACCCCAAATGGCCAAACTGTGTTTATCTGTGGCTGTGGATTATGCTTTATTATATCGACTGTTGAGATGCTAATACATTCCCGATGGGAACTGAATGTTTATACATAGACAGAATAAGCCAGCGAGCTGTGCAGACTTTAGACAGCGCTTTAGATTCCTCTCAATCCTTGCATTTTTATGCCATTTTTCCCATATTACAACAGTCCCCCCGCATCGAGCACATAATCACAGCAAGGGATTCAGTTTATAACCTTGGCACAATGCCACTGAAGAGGAACATAATTAGTAATGGCGGCATGTGCGGGAAGACAGGCAGATGCAAGTATTCAAATGGAGGCTAATAACATAATGATATTATCAAACTCGTCTGTGTGATGGGTTAATCAAAAGATAAGCACGGGGCATGTGAGACGCTCCATTAGAAATATACTGTGGCAAAACATGCATTAATATCCATGCATAAAGAGCATTTGATTGTACAGCTGACACCGTTACACAGCAGCATGCAGAGGTACAGCTTGTATGGAGCTGGATCAGGAACATGGACCGTAATAATAGGGTTCGATCTTTCCACCAATTAAGCTGCACATGTAATACAGGCTATTATGTCTCCCACAGGCTTTGCACAGTGAAGATAATGCACTTTAAAAACTTGAGCACATAAAGAATCGACTAATACATCGTGACCTTCTCTGGTGAGTGAGTGTTTTTGAATAATAATGTAAAGGTTTTCATAATTCCTCGTTGGCAGCTGAACTCAGCCGTTGTTGCAGGCTAGTTGCTGAACGTTTTATTAAGTCAAGAGCGAGATAAACTTCTGCATGATTTACTGAACTGCGATGACATTTTAATGTCGCGTCTTGTGGAGGTGGTGCACGTTTTAAATACTTTATGGTTCCGGGTAGTTTAATCCATAACAATGTACCATATTTTATAAGGTGATCAAATGTTCTGTATGACAAAATCTCAACCTGCAATGTGACTTACGACCGTAGTTTTCACACGTATAGTTACAAAAATGTATCATATTCCCGCTAGTACAGAACTTTAGGTAATGCACTTACTTTCCACCACCTGTAAACTCATAAAAAAAAAATCCAATTAAGTTATTTTCAGTCAAGTGTGATTAATCTATCGATCTTTTCATATGCATGAGCTAAAAATTGCATACTGTAATTATGACACGGTGTTTCATTACTATTATCTGTTATCAGCATTTCTCATATTAATTGAGTCATATATTATATTGTCTATTCCTCAAAACTATCTGACCTCTTTTGTCAGGTGATTATAAAAGATCAGTCAGCAATATTTCTTTTTTTTTTTAGTGTCGGATTCATTAAACGTTGCTACATGTAATCAGCTGCTCCTCAACCCTGTTTCTTAATATACGGCCGGCCTGCGCAGCGTGCGTGCTCGCTGCGAGGAGGAACCGTTAAAACAAAGCCAGACTAAATTTCAGGGGTTCTTCAGAGGACCCTAAAAACTTAAATGTTTCTTCAGTAGCTGCATGGATGGCAGGTTTCTTGGAACCATTCTTTGGAGGTGCTTTTGGCAGTGGTTCCTAACCTTTTTTTCTGTCAAACATACCCCTACAGCCCTATCAGATTAATTTAAGATGTTCGACAACCCCATCATGTCCCCTGTGTGTTCACTTAAATTTGATGCTATTTAAGTCTCTTTATTATATGAAAGTGGACGTTAAAATATATTTTATCAGACAGTTTCAACTCTTTATTTTGCTACTTTTAGCTAACTGTTTCAACTGTTTATTTGTCTGCTTCTAGCGAACGTTTATCTGAACGTCTTAACTATTTTTACATTACTATTAGTTATCTATTTATTTACTTACTTTTAGCTATGATAACCTCTCTGCTGTCTCACCAACGAGTGAGGCACTCTCAGTCACAACATCAGGATATATATTTTTTTAATGAAACAATATTTTTTTAATTAGTTAAGCTCCCACCCAATCTTTCCACATCCACCTTGAGAACTGGAAGCACTAACAAAGATTTTTTTTTTTTTTTAAAGTACCCACACACTGCTATCTTGCTCCCAAGCTTTACCCAAGTGGTTGAAACGATGTCGAGACCACGCTGAATTAAAAAAGACCTGGGAGCAAGATAGCAGTGTGCAGATACTCCTTTTGTTTTGTTTGTGTCGTTTATTGTTAATCGGCACTTGCAAAAAATTTATTTGTGTGTGCGCCTCCTAACTGTGGAGATACCCCGCGGCACACAAGTACCTCTGGTTGAGAATCGCTGCTTTTTAGGACTGCAACTCTTTAAAAGATGTACAAACTTCAGAACTGTCTTAGGATGTTTTTGCCATGTGCCGTAATTGCAACTTTTCCCCCTTTATACTGTAATACAGGATGTTGCTAACTTGTATTCAATTAACTACTGAAATGAAAGAAATAAAGCAAAATGTTGACACTCTAGTTTTGTTTCCCCCAAACACGTAAACTGAAGAACCCCTTCATGCCACCTTTTATCAAAGTGATCCACTTAAGTTCAGCCAGCGGTTAGAAAAAGCTCGTTTCGTGATGATCGGATTAAAACAGTGATGGTCTCACAGGTCGAGTTACGCCACAACACAAATGCATAACAGAAAACCACAAACAAGGCATGTCACCACGGCACTGACAACAACGAGCAACAACGAGCAACACCAAAGCGACAAAACATTCGACACAACGTGACATCGCCGTGAGAGAGAGAGCTTACTTCCTGTGGGGATCAAGTCCCTGTCTGGAATGAAGAGTTTATACCCATAATGCTTCTCCAGCACGTCGGGGAGGATCTCCAGGGCAAAACGCTCCTCCTCGCGGGTCTCCTGGCTCCACTGGTCCGGGTCCACTTTGGTGTAGGACAGGTAAGCGTCGTAGTCCTTGTTATCTGCAGGCGGAGAGAAGAGACGGTTGAAATATCAGTTATCCATGAGGCACAGCAGCGCGGTTTGTTAGCAGACTCTTAATTGTCCTCAGATCCTTTAGTTTTACAACCCCTGCTATGAAGCAGGTGCAGAGAGAGAGAAAATAAAGCCTCGGTCTTTGCAAACTGAGTAAAAGAAAGTCTGCTCCCTTGAACACTTGCATGTATGGGCATTAAAAAGCTCCCAAAACCACTTTGCTTCAATTAAAAGCGTATATGTTTTATGATTTGGACATAATGTTTCCTGCTGTGCTCAGCAAACTTATGCGTTGCTATACCCCAGACGCTCACAGTCTATTTTCATACTGTTGCACAGAGAGCTATTCATTCACTGGGAGACTTCATTGAGACTGGATGCCTCCATTACATTGACCTCTGGGCACCTCTGCCCATCTGAGTGCTTTTCATTACAGCTCCGTCCCCACTGACGAATAATGTTACCTTGATAGCTACTTTGCCCACTGCAGGCAAAACAAATTAGACTCCAGTCTGAGCTAAATGCCCAACGCTGCCTGCTAGCCCCGACGCATGGCATGGCTCCATCACCCACATGAAAGCTCTGATTGATGACGGATTTGAAAGGGCTGAGCGCAGACACGGAAAGTGAGAAGTGAGGGAAGACTTTAATGTTTCTTCTCAAGCTGGAGCACTTCTGTACAATGAGTCAGGAGGGTGGAAATGGAAGACGTGCAAGAGAGATATCCCCGAGCCTCTGACTGCTATAGCAAGGAGATAAAAGCCCGTGGCTCCTGCAGGAACGGCTCAACTCCAATGTGCTCAAAGCTGACAGAACAACCAAAACCACTTCATCAATTAGAGGGATTTGGTCCTTAACCTGGACTTTGAGACTCTTTCTATTTGACACTGCGGCCTCATTTTATTGGAAACATGCTTAGTGATTTCACTTTAAAGAATAACTTCGGTATTCTTCGGTATGTTTTTGTGTCTATGTGATTGTTCAAAGCGACCAGACTACATTTACAAAAGTAGTAATTATACCTCTTTGGTCTCCCACTGCCTTGAATGGTTAGTATTTTGTATTACTGAGTAAACTTTGGTGTTTTTGCTTGTGTTTCTGTATTCTTCTGGTGTCTGGCAAGAGATACAGAAGTATTCTCTACCAGACCACAGTCCAGCTTTTTCCCTCAGGGCTGTGAGACGGCTTAGTTCAAAAGCAAAGAGGAACATACATCTAAATCTTACTATACAACCCTGTTGTATGATGATAAATAAAAAAAACAATCGGTTTAAAACCAATCAGGCCAGCGTCAGACCAGAGAAATTGATGTTGTCATAATTTGTGGCATCAACAACCTTAAAAATATATAAAAATCCTTGAACAAAATCCTCAATTTGAATAAATTGATTAATTGAATTATATGAGTTAGACTTTTTTTGTTAAATCATCTTTCTTTATTCAGTATAACCCATCAATTTTGTAACAAATGTAATTTATGTTGCTGTTAGATTACTGCTGAATCACACCGTTAACACAGGTACGTGAATCCCTTTGTTTGTGCCAAGCAGGGGGTGTTTTAATGACAATGTTGTTTTTGAAAGGCTAAGCACCAGCAGATATGGATTAAAGTAGAATATTTCATTAGATAAAGACATTTTGTGAATGATTACATCTGTTTTTTTCAAATAAATTTTGACTTTTGGACTTAACGCTCTGAAGTTACTGGAAATGTTGTTTGGTCATGTTGGATCACATGAGTCAGAAAGAATTATACACCACTGGAATTTTATTCTACAAATAGAGCAATACTAACAATACTAGTGTAGCCCGATCTATATCTGCAACTGAGCAGAAATACTGGGTTTAAACAGAAGGAATAGACATGCAATATGTATATTTTGCTACTGTAATTTTGGTGAACCCCTCTAAAATCACAAAAAAAAACCCTGATCTGGCAGTTACTGAGCCACAAATCAGACACAATGTACGCCATATTTTGGGGTCATATTCATCAAAACCAAAAAATATCAGATTCTATGTGTTTCTTTATTCACTAAAACCCTCATATCTGTGCCACAAAGGGAGGGAAAAATCTGAACTGGGACACTCTCAGCTGCGGTGTGAACACAGCCTTTGAGGTAAACTCATTAGAGACATGAGCAGGGGTTTGGAACTACGAGTTCCTGCCTGCATTATGACTCCGGTTCCCTTCGCTTTATAGTGGCCACCCGCAGTGCAACAGCCGCGAGGCGACACCGGCGACGACGGGAGCCGAGGATGACAAAGCCGGGTCGAGAGAAACAGACGAGCAGACGGGGTTCAAGAGGAGGGATTTTGGGATCAATTCTCAGTACAGTATCCCGTTTTTTTTTAAGCTTTTAATATCCTCTCCATTTTACTCTCCTGCCTCTCTCGGGGCGATGAGACTGTCAACAAGATTCACTCACTTCCCGGTGGGTAATCTTGATATTTGGCAAAGTGCTCACCACCCTTACATGACACCATGTAATTAATCTAACTCGATTTTATGACATGCAATTCATTTTACAACATCAGGGACATGTAAAAATAATTGAAATGTAACCTCATAATCACTTAGTAGAACTAACTCTGAGGCTTATAGTCTACTTCACGGTGACATAAATCTCTCTCTGTTTTTCTCTCTGCGAGCTGTTAAATGAGAGCTGTGTAGGCATATCAAGGGCTATTTCAGTGGAGCTGATTCACTCGTCTGTAGTGAGAGAAGGGAGAGGAAGACGGAGAGGTAGAGGGTGAATCTCGAAGGCGGAGTGACCCTCCTCTTGCACCTTGAGGAGTCACTCCTTACAGGAGACCGGTGAGGTGTATCTGAGGGCGCAAAACACCTCCGACAGGGCATCCAGCACTCCTGCGTCCCACACACCGACTGCAAAGGGAGAAGCTTGACTGGCGCTCACCGCGCTCAGAAGGGAGGGGTGAGGGAGGGAGGGGCGGGGGTAATATATGCATGTGCATAGAGAGCCCACAGTTAGATGGTGAACTCTTGAACTCGCGGTGGAGAGCGCCAAGAGAGTTGGAGGCGTAATCTCTGGGATATCTCCGGGCTCCATTACATTTAATGGAGAGTAGATTGGAGGTAACACACGTACTTAACTCGGAAGCTACATAAGCACGTGGAGTGGACTGCTAATGAGTAGCTGAGCACTTTTTCTAGAAAAACATACCATTTTGTTGTCCATAATTTAATTTAGCCAGAAGAATACGGCTTTGCATCACACAGCATAAAGCAGACTCCCTTTGAGATACAGTGGGACGTTATTCGCTCTGTGTTCATTATGTTTTAGCTTTGGTTTGGTAAAGCATCTCGAGCACAGCAAAATAATGAAAAAATAAGAAAGCATGGATTGAGGGTGGGGTCTCTGCACATGCAGGCACTACCACACACTTGCGGTTCATTGCAATCTCAGCAGCACATACTTCTCCTGCAATTTTTAAAACAGGGGGAGAAACTTGGTGGCCCTTCCTCCGCCAAAGATCAGGAGCCAGTGGATAAAAGTCCAAAGCAAAGACTGGTGGGAGAGAGCTGTTTCCACAGAGTTCACTGATCAGGAATGGAAGCAAAATTCCCTAATGACACGTGTTGTAAGTGTCAAGTAAGTTTTATTCCCACATGGGGCAAACGTGTGCACAAAGAATATGTTTATTCCAACCAGAGACAAACAATCAGATTCAGCATTTACATGGATATTAGCTGCTAATATTTTCCTAGGATTGTAAAATGTTTACTCATAAATGTTCCATTTGTCCTCTGTCTTTTATTAAATCCGTCACTTTCACTTTGTAAAAAACAAGACACCCCTTGACCTTCTGATTGCAAACGAGCTACTTTGTGATGTCTACCTCTGCATCTCAAACTATGCAAATTAAACAGGATGCATTACAGTTGCTGCGTGTGCGCGGTGGGAAAACTACTAATGCTCAGTATCGCCGAACTACACTGAACACAGACGGAGCCTCATAATTCCCCGCCGCGCTGACAACACTGACATTCGTATTTATGGCAGAGTGTTGATGAGTTCCCACCTCCTTGACAAGCTCGCTCGGCTGTTGTCATCATGAAGCCTATTATTGATTCCACTGACACCCACACAATGTGACAACTGAGTGGTCTTTAACTAAATTGCGCCGCTGACAAATAGCTGACAGTCCCTCCTATTGTTACGTAAAGCTTACAATTTTACATCTGGCAGAAGAGGGAGGCAGGCGTTCAATTAGTTCTTCGAGTGGCCACAATGAAACACAAGCACTTTCTTGGCAGTGTGTGCAGATTGATGTTGGGGGAGGGGGGGAATCTGTGCATCCGAGACTCTGGCTTAAGGGCTTTATTAATGAAAAATATGAGTTTACAACTATATCTAACATGCTGCTACTTCTCCCTGTCAGTGCACAGCGGTTACCATAGAGATGGGATCTTGGTTAAACACACTCTGAGAAATAAAGGTTCTAAAAGGGTTATTCCTGAAGTACTGAGGTTCCACCCAGGACCATTGCTTCCCTTTTTTGAAGAGGGGTGTGTCAAGACTTAGGGTTTCAGGGGAGGGATTAAGAACCCTTTTCATCCAAAGAACCCTTTTTGGAAGAAAGAGTTTTGTCAAGGGTTCTTTGAACCATAATATAAAAGAATTCTCAGTAGAAACCTGGATAAGTTCTAGATAAAACACTTGGAGTATAGAAGGGTTCTAAAGAGACATCCGTGGTGGGTTCTAGATGAAACCCTTGGAATACAGAAAGGTTCATGTTAGAAGCCCCTGTGTGGGTTCTAGATCAAATCATTGTTATAAAAAGGGTTCTTAGTAGAATCCTTTGGGTGGGTTCTAGATGAAGCATTTGGATTATTTGTAAGACTTAGTGCTCCGTCAAGAACCCCTTTTCATCCAAAGAACCCCTTTTGGGAAAAAGAGTTTTGTCAAGGGTTCTTTAAACCATAATATAAAAGAATTCTAGATACGTTCTAGAGAGACATCCTTGGTGGGTTCTACTCTATTCCAAGTTGAAAATCTTGGAATAGAGAAAGGTTCTTGTTAGAACCCTCTGTGTGGGTTCTAGATTAAATCATTGTAATATAAAAGGGTTCTTGGTAGAACCCCCTGAGTGGGCTCTAGATAAAACTCTTGGAATACAAAAAAAGTTCACAGTAAAGCCCCCTGTGTGGGTTCTTGTTAGCACCCTTAGAGGTGGAAAGATTCTGGACAGAACCCCCAAAGATGACTGACAAGAACTCTCTTGTCAGTAGTTCTGGTTCTCATGAGAAGGGTTTTTGAGACAACTCCCTGGTTCTAGATAAAACACTTGGAATATAAAAGCGTTCTGGGTGGAGCCCTTAAAAGGAGGAAATATTCTGGAAAGAACCCCCAGAGAGGGTTCTGGGTGGAATCATTGCACCATAGAAGGGTGCTTCTTTAGAACCTCTGGTACAGGGTTGTGAGTGGTACCTTTCGCAGATGGTTCTAGGTATAACCCTTTATGTTGGATTCAAGGTAGGACCCTAAGAAGGGGCTCCAAGAGAAACCTTTATAAAAAAAAGGTTCCCTTTGGGGAAAAGCCAAAGAACCCTTTATTTCTATGAGTGCACCTCCTGCCAGCGCTCAGCGTCTGTTTCGTCTCCGCTCAACCGGCGACCATTTCCAGTTTGGCTCCCGTTTAACACCTCATCCTTCGCCATTCACCTGCAGTTCACTGTCAACGGAAGTCAAAGATGACTCGCGAGGTGCAGGTGCGAGCATGTGAGCGGCGTGCAGAGGTGGCAGCGAAGTGATCTAATCGACCGCGGCGTGGAGGAAAGTATCAGGGGTCTCCTGAGAGCTCCGGAGGCAGTGTGCTGTGTCTTATTGAACCTGATCCCCTTATACTGGAGAACAAATTGAAAATCTGTTTCTCTCTTCAAGCACTCACTCGGGTGGCACAATTAAAGGAGACAATTGCTGTTTGGCATTAAGTTCAAGGCCCGACATTTTTTTCTTCCCTTTTTTCAACACAACCGCCTCTGGGCCATCCATTACGGCAAAGCTCCGCTTCCCGGGGCCGGAAGCCCAACACAGCCAGAGGTAATGACTTTCATTGAAACGTCTGATGTAGCAGCCATCACAGTTAGGCAGAGCTGGGAGTGTATGAGGAGAGGAGCAGGAACAGAATACTTTTTACCTTTTAACGCTCATAACTCTCTCGCTGTCTCTGTTTCCACTACGTATAGTCCCTCAGTCTCTCCGAACTAATCTCATTCCCCCTGAATTCACTGCCACGCTGGTGCTTGAGAGACTCATTACAGGAGAATCAAATTAAAACTTCCTCCTTGTCTCAGTTTGATGCATTTTCAAACCAAGACTCATCCACCAGGTCCAATCAGAGCTTTCTTTTTTTTTACTTTTTACTATTGCTGATGGGAACTCAGAGTTAATGTTTTTGTCTGGCACAGTGTTTGGATTTACGTTATAGAAAGTGTTCAGCAGAAGATATTATCCTCTCGCTCTTGCTCATGTGTAGTTTGCCTGCAGGCGGACAGGAAACCATCAGCAGTAGACACATACATGTGTAGAATCACAACAAACTAGGGGATGCCAGGACGCCAGAGATTTAGTACTTGATACCAATACCAGTGAGATTCCACTACTCTCAACACCAAATTCAAAACCATGGTAAAACAAAAAAACAAAAAGACAGCCATTGTTATTTTTCTCTGTCACCTGAAATAAAAGCTCTAGTATAAAAGGCTGAGGGGGATATTTACAAAGCCCGACACAAATCACTGTCAGGGGAGCCTGTTGCTCTCTAGAAGTGCAGAAATTAATGCAAAAGTGATTTCTGCTGCTGAACCTTGAAAATAAATTGAACTCAAGAGTGCAAATAGTACTTTACTGACATAATGAGAGACCACTAGTCTGGACGGTAGCCTACTACTACCAGCTATGGTTACATTACAATGTAAATAAATGTGTATATCAGGATAAGGAGTTTTGTTTTCCTTTTCCACGAGTTGAGGCAGAGCTGTCGCTGCAGCTCCACTTGTTGCCATCTTCAACGTATTATTGTTCTTCTTCTGTGCTGGTTGGCTCTTCTTCTTCCTCTGGCATTTAAGGGCAGACTAGAACACTTGTAGGCATATATTCTGCCCGTCATGTCCGGTAAAAAACCTGCATCCCTGTGCTGCCACATCTTCAGAACTTTGGCATCGACTTGGTTCCACAGCATCGGTTCTTCTCTTAACTGAATGTTTACTTCAGAATTCTGTTCTATTTCTGGTACGCAGTGCATTCCTGAGGTTTGTTTTTGATTTTAAGAGTGCTATCCGTACCTTTTTTTTAAAAAAAATCTTCAGCTTACTCAATTTAGTTACTCGATTTAGTTGTGAGATCAGCACCAAGAGCAACACTGGTGCAATAACTTCCCCTTTGAAAATAAAAATAAAAACAAATTTCACTACTTAGTCTGTGTTTTGATCAAAACTACCACTGCAACATCCTGATAATTCTACTGTTAACAGAACAGTATGTTTTTTTAGGAGTTCCTCACATCAAAACAATCACAAAATATGTAATTTGATGATGTGAAGCAGTGTGGAATTATGGGAGTAGTTGTTTTCATTACTAAAGAACCACCATTGCTGATTAAATTCTATCTGACATGATTATGTTTACGGACGAGGTAATATTAAAGTTTTATTCACGTTAAGTTCAGTCACGTTCGCTGACTTCCTTCGTTCTGTGTTTCCCCTGGACACCACTGACAGGTGATCAAATGAAACTGACGGTTACCTTGAATAAATTAGGAAGTTCTCAGGGTTCGAACATTGTCGGAAACATTTGAGATGATACAAGTACACAACTCAACAAAATATATAGTGTAGGTCTTGTTGTTTTTAAACACGTGACATAATATATCTTTAACTGTTTGTAACAATAGAGAGTAAAATAACTGTTGAACTGTGTTCAAATAAGACTTCCTTCCTCCTCATACTTTCACTGTTACCTGTGGAAAGACGCTCACAATAAATAAAAAACTGGTAGTTTGCTCAGGCTCAGTAAGAGCCAAGGCATTTGTAAACAGGAAAGTCTGTTTCACTGTGTACAATGACTTTCTCCTTATTCACTCCCAACACTGCTGCAGTGTAACAACACATGGTCGGACCAGATTTAATGAGAGCAGCGTGTCTTCTGCAAATGGCTGGTATTGACAGCACTGTGGACAGTAACTGTACTGTCAGTGGTCCTCTAATTTGTGGCTCTTTTGAGGCTATTGTCATTGGGAACATGTCTCTACTATAATGGATTTCCCCCACTATGTATGATTGAAGCCATTGCCGCTTGATTCAGAGGCACAGACACCAAAACGTGATGGCTTGCTGCTATTATATTCTACTGTAGCTGCTCTGGAAACATACAGGCCGGACGAAATAATGTAAACACCAGATAAAAGGACTCAGATTCTCTAGTAACTGATTTAGAATCACATACATCACTAATGTGAGCTTTTAAAGCAACATGAGACAACTAACAGACCAAAGAACAGCAGATGCGTCAATCAAAAAAATATATATCGCTGTAAAAATAAACTATTTGTTTTAAATTAAACATTTTACATTAACTGAGTCTGAAGAAAAATAAAGAAATAAACTTTTCTAGTCAAATAAACTTGATATTAATTCAGTTGAAGCTTAAGATATTAAGTTTGAACCAACTCTTCAATCAGACTGAAGAATAAGAAGAAGTGTCTCAAACAATGCATGCTGGGAAGTCTGCTTATACGCTGATTATCTGTCTTTAGAAACTTTAATGAGTTGATCGACCTTGGTGCAGTTCATTAATTCGTCAAGTTAGAAGAACTGATGTTTATAAGTTCTGAAGTGTTCAAATAACTTGAATAAAAAAGACTTAACGTTAAGTTAATGAGAAAAGATGAGTTGATTCTACTAAATTCCTGTGATTTGTTTATAGTGCAGCAATACAGCGACATATACTGTGAAGCAAACACTCGACAAATTGTTAATTAGGATGCCCACATTGTTTTGCCTGCCTGTGTTTTTTTGCTGTTTTTCTGCTGGAATAAGAATAATAAAAAATGCATCAACAACCAAATGCACCATGAAATACAAAGCACGTCACCAGCAGCTGCTGTATTCACAGTGTTTAAGTGATCAAGGCTGCATTTTTCTTTTGAGGCTAAACTCGGCAACGTTGCCTGTTGGGGGCTCTGAAACGCAGCGAGAGGCGACTGTTTGAAAATCTGAACTTCATTACCCAACAGTCGTGCATTGTGATGTCAGGAAACAGAACCCAGCATGAGCGTTTTTACAAGGCCGCCTTGTGATTAGTTTTTACACGGATGCAAACACGACAAGAAAAGGGAAGCACATCAAAGATTGGTGAGTCGTTTGCTGCTGTTTAGGAGACATTTTACAGAATATTTTGCACATATGTATTTTTTTTTATTTAGCTCCTCTGGCAGATTGAGAAAATTCTTTGAAATTGACAACAGAATTTGCGAGTTAGGAACGATGGGAGGCTCTTTTCTGTGTTGTGTCGATTGATAAAACAGGTGCATATTTACATAAAAATAGTGCCATGTGCGGCTTTAAGATATGAAAAATAGCCCAGGTGTTTTCTGAGTAAAAATAAATATGCATGCGGAGCAGCACTGATACTCTTGGGTTTGGGATTTGATTCCTACTGAGGAAAGAAAGGATGCTTTCACAGCAAAGGAAGGCGCTTTAGAAATCATCCACTGAACAGCAAACACTGAGGTATCACAGATTATGGATGATTATTATATACCGCTGTAAAGTGAATTACATCCTGCACCTTATCTCATCTTACCTCCATCTATATCTTCGCTGCCAAAGTGGTTCCTGTAGAAGAGCATGAGCTCGATCCTGTAGCACTTGTACAACGTCACCAGACAGATGAGGAGCAGCAAGATGGCTCCCAGACCTCCGGCCAGCTCCACCGTGTACATCAGCTCTGCTACAAAACACAGCGAGAGGGAGAGAGATTTTAATAACCTATAACATTACTAACTTAAAGTGAAACTAGGAAAACAAGGAATAGTTTAAATGGTACCAGAAAGTATTCAAAAAAGTTATATATGGGCTGTGATTTGAATATTTGGTTGAATAGCATGACAGACGACCCTTTCACTGTCACATTTATCATTTTAATGGATTTTTTACTGGAGACAATGGGGACTGTGAGACTATATGTACTCTCTTCTTCGATTCTGACAAAACTCAGAAAGTTGCCAATTTGCAAGTTGCTTCCTAACTCCCACCCCTTTTTCTCTGCTGCTCCAATGACAGTTGACAGCTTGGTACCTCAGTCAACTGTCTCCTTTCCTATTTCCTGTACTTAAATATGTGCTAGGTGCATCTATTTTAAGAAGAAAAAGCAAAATAAAGTCACTTCTTAAGTTAGTTAATGTTCACGAAAAGCTGGCTAACTAGCCGGCTAATCCTGGCTTGCCCATTAGCTAATGTTTTGCTAACATTAGCAAACTTACTGTAAGATGTGACATATGTTGTTTTTACAGGAAAAGGAGAAAGTTGACGGTCTTTCATGGGCACAATTAAGTTTTGAAACAAACTAATCAGAGAATTTACCTCTATTCTTAGAAAAACTTGAATTCTGGAGTTAAAAAGATTTAAGAGAATAAATCTTAAAGATTAAAAAATAAATTATGTCAACAAATGATTATAGGGAAATTAAACTAAACAAAAATATATTTTAACAAAGTCTCAAGAGGTCACAAATAGTTATAGAGAATGGGATTGGCCATCATAATGTTCTAAGCCTGTATTCACCCTACACTTTCAAAATGTGAATAGGCACTGAACCAAAGCACAATGTTTATTATAGATTTATGGCTAGAAAAACTGGACGCAGAGTGTTGGGCTGCATCTCAATTAAACCTCAGGTCTCCAGCCCTCACGTGATGTATTCCACTTCAATGTGGCACACACTGTCGACCTGACATCTCCCACTAAAGATCTACTGTCCCACCCTAAAAATGACAGAAATGGCCTTATGGTAGGGAGGGGCGGAGTGGAAGAGTTTAAAGCTGGCCGACGTCCACAGGAGCCTGAATACACGATTACACCGTGAGCAAAATCTGACCGCAGAACGTCAATACACGTGAAATAATGCATGATGCAGTTCATGATGGATGAGAACAGTTGCACTAGCTGTCGTTCAAAGAGTCTACGCTGTGAATCGACGCTGCTTTACGTCCAGTTTTGTTTGAAAAAAAGGCTTATAAGCATCTGCGGCTCTGTTCAATCAGTGCATGATTGTGTTTCTCTTGCTTTTCCCCCTCCATCTTTTCACGTTGCTCGCATTCTCACTGTGGCTGGATTGTATCCAGATGACACATAACTCCAACCACGATGAAAGTATAACACCTTCTATACATGTCACTTACTGCCTCCTGGCTTGATTGGATAATAAAAAAAAAATCACATTGAGGCAAATGGCCCGACAATTGCACATGACAGATCAAGCCGCCACACTTATGAAGATCGGTTACATGTGTGTACGGCTGCGGAGGGGTGCGAGGCGAGGAAAAGCTCCCGGCTGTTAGCTGAACTGCCTGTTCGTCGACAGATCGAAGAGGCCCGGTCTCCCCCGCCATCCGTCATCACTGTAGCCTGACGTGAACTCATGAAAAGCGTTCGTGGGAGCTGAATTTAAGGAACCGCAAGACTTCACCGTTGATATTTCAGTTTGAAACAACAGATTATTCTCAATGCTTGTTGTGTTTTAAAGGGATAGTTTGGATTATTCGATGTAGGGTACTTCTCTCCGCTTTTCCTAACTACTGTACGTAATACACTGACCCCGGTTAACCTCAAATAATCCAAACTATCCCTTTAAGAAAGATCCACAAGACAAAAGTATTCAGCCAAAGCCAGACTAGTGGTGTTATTGAGGAGGATGAAAGGTGATATTTTACACTACAGGGCAATGGACTACTCAACCATTAAGCTCAATGGTCTAGTAACTTGCCTTGAAAACCCAAGTCATTTGCTTTGTCTTTTCATGATCTTCTCTCTTTTTCAAGGCTTCTTTTTTCTTTCTTTCTTTTTTTTTTTTTACAGTGTTTTCTGTCGGATGTCACTCCATCTTTCGCAGTTCAACATTTCCTCTTGGCTACGCCTCGCAAAATCTGGGTGGTCAGCCTTCATTGGCTGACTAATGGACAACAGTAAAAGGCTGGAATCGCCGCAACGCCGCACACACACATAAACACGGACGGAGAGGACTCGCGCGCATCACCATCCATCACCGATGCACATTTAACCTCGTTGGAGTGCGCGATGCCCATTCCACTGCAGCGGCCATCAGGCTGACAGCTCCCATGATGAAGGATGATGTTCTATAGAGCTAACGAGCGCGGCCCGTGCCGCTTCATCACGCCTGTCTGGGCGACAACCTTCAACCACGGCTTCGGACGGACGTACGCGGATGTGCGCAAACAGAAAGAGCAAACAGCAAACAAACTCCGGGCGGAGTGAACACAGGTTTCCCTGTCCGGCCTCTGACTCGTCTCACTTTCTTTCCTCTCACAGCCTGGGAATCATCTTGAATTAGTTTACTTTTCTGAGAGAGGTGTAGCGGCTAACAAGCACCGTGAGAAGCTGGACCCACTTCTCCCTCGCTTCCTCTTCACTGTCCTCCACTCTGCCCTCTCGCCCCAGTGAACACTGCTCTTCTCCTCAGATATCTGGACAATATAACGAGCCAGCTGCTCCTCAAGCAGCACAGATTACAGTGGAGGAGGCCAATTCTTCCTCTGCCTGGCATCCATATTGTAGCAGCGCTGCAGTGGGACGGATTAAGACAAATTAGCTTCTGACGACTAGAAGGCTGGATTTGATGGAGCCACATGGCATCGGGCGATTCATCACCCCTTTCTCTCCCTCTATTTCTGCATCTCTCCCTCTCTGTTGTCTAGGGAGGAAGATGAAAAGAGAGAGGGGGGGAGAAGGCAGGGTAAGGGTTGAATGGTAGAATAAAATAGAGGAGAGCAGCAGTGAGAATTGTAAAAGCTGGTTTTCAGACTCCCTACACCTTTTCCAAAAACAAATCCAAGCACTTTTCAAGCACTTTGAAGCTTCTACAGCACCTGACAGCTGTGGTAAATTACATATTTTTGTATAACATATAATAATAAAATAATAATACAATATATTTATACATATATATATATATGCTTGCTCTAAACGAAAATTTAGAGCAGGAGCAGGAGTTTAAGTGGTCACAATATAACACCTCCAAGGACATAATGTACCGTGTGTTTCTCAACTAGCTAATTTTTCATGAAAAACAGTACCTTCAGAAAACACCACATCATAATTCATGGGAAAAGTGGACAAAAGAAGTGTCACAGTTACAAGAAAGGCTGTGTTAAGTTGTGTTAAATTAAAGTTAAATGGTCTTTTCTTCCTGTGCTTAAAAATGTTCGTGATTATCCCTGAATTAGGCTCTATATGACTTTTTTTTTTTTTATATTATCGAAAAAGTGAACTATTCAGTAAAATATAAATTTATTATGAGAAAAATGCAATTACAATTTCAAAATCCATGCACCACATTCAAATTCAAGTATTTTTTAAGGTTTTCCAGCACCCGGACAAACCTCGGAGTTTGCTCACTTCCATGTTCACAAATCAAAAATCTTATCACCTTCACCACGGGCAGCTGTCTACCTCGTGATGTTGCTGCTTCTCTTGTGGAAAAAGTCGGTCACAAGGACTTGGAGACTCTCAACTTCTTGACTACAAGAAGTTGTACAAGAAATGGAAATAAGGACGCATCTCAGTGCTAACTTTACATACAAGCGAAGACATATTCTGATTGATGTCGCGCTGAGAAATTCATTTGAAGTGTCATGTGCGGCTTTCACGAGCGAGAAGAACTTTGACGCGTTTTGAAAGGCAGCAGCAGTGTAAACACTGACTGGCCTTGTGCAGATGCACCACACCGTGGATGCAGCAAATAAAAAAACATGGGAACCGGTTGATTTTTTTTTTCTTGTAGACATGCAATCCTGCGAGGACCAAGCTAATCTTCTCTGGCTTATTCTGAGATTCGACTGTGCAGCATAAACCCCTTTAATATAGCAAATGGAGGGGAACTGGGCTGCCATCAAAGCTGGATCCAAAGCTGCGAGCTTAAAAGAGAGGAAAAATATCTTACTATGTAAATGTATTCAACACTGACAACTTTAAGGATGCAGAGACCCCCCTAGCCTCTCTGAAAAAATAAAAAAGTCTGACTTACATAACCAAACTGGAAAGTGTGCATCTCGATTTAAAATCATCACGGAATCAACTTTCAAACAGTCATCCTCAGTGAGGAGAAATCAGAGCGAGAACTCAAAAGTGTTTGCTTGAAGAAAAAGACAAGAGGGAGGGGGGAAGCAACAGTAGCCAGTGATGAATGATGAGAAAATGTCTGAGTGAGAGTCTGGCGATCAAAGGAGGATTTGTGTGCGTGATGGGGGAGGTCACTGCCAGACAGTCAAACAGCTTGTCTGGCATCAAAACACCGAAGGCTCTCCGAAAACGCTTTTTCTTTCTCTGCAAACTAATACTTCCTCAGGCTGAGGTGGATGAATAGGCTTTCTGCACTATCTACAATACTGTCCCATTTTTTCCCCTCCCTGAGGCGAGAAACAACTGGTCAATTCCCACAGTCCCACTAGTTGTTCTTCTTTATACTCAGTAAATTGCTGCAAGAAATTCACTCTATTGTCAGAGCGAAGGCCTGTGGTATTAAACGCTGTCTTTCACCTCCAAAGCTGTAACATGCCATTATTAAATATCAAGGCTTCTAAATCCATCAGCGAGATAAATGCTAGAACACTGGATATGCTTTGAACAACTTTTTTCTTTCATCTTACAAATTAATCTATGCGCTCGCTCGTG
Source organism: Lutjanus campechanus (assembly GCA_027495735.1). NCBI lineage: Eukaryota > Metazoa > Chordata > Actinopteri > Lutjaniformes > Lutjanidae > Lutjanus > Lutjanus campechanus. The sequence continues at coordinate 24,072 of JAJHUR010090893.1, forward strand.
AGCTCGTCTCACCTTTCTTGGTGAGCTGGATGTTGGCCTGTCGCCGCCCGTTGCCGTTCTCCACGTAGCAGGAGTAGTTGCCCATGTCGCTCTCCTCCAGGGAGTCGATGGTCAGGGAGATGGAAACCTCCTGCTCACCCAGGTGCTCCCGGATTGTCCTGCAGGGGGCGGAAGAGAGCGCAGAGATGGATGTTGGTGGCAGTTGATGCAAATGAAACACGAGCATTGGCAGAGAAGATGATTTGACTCTGTTGTTTAGCAGTTCTGGAGTCTGTTTGGACACATTTCACACATGCACATGTCTACAGGATAGGGTATGTGGATGTCTTCAAAAAGCTGAGGGCATACACCCTCTGATTCTACGTCACGCAGACCCTCATGCACTTATGTTTTCAGCGAAAAAGCCCTAATAACCCTAAATGGCTGTCAGACAAAGGTTAGTAGCTAACTGGTGAACATAGTGGAGCATTTAGCAGCTGAAGAGTAAGATGTGTTGTTCAGGGCGTTGATGGAGACCAAAACGGATGTGAATGAATAGGAATGAACTCTTTAGCTGCAAAATGTTCCACTTTCTCCACGAGTGAGTCTCCAATTTTGTCTGTCTGCTGTGTGCTGCTGGGCAGGTAGCTTTTTCAGAGTAAATTCTGCAAAACCAACACAATGATCAGAATAGTCATGCACGATTAAAATCTCTCAAAACCAAAAAGGCTAGACCTAAACCCCCTTACTTCAAAAGACCAAAATTGTGAATAAACTAAAAACTTGATTTACCTCCTAATTTACCGGGGAAGTGGTGAATGTGTGTGCCTGTTAAATGATGAAGAGGAGCAGGTCTAACACACACTGTGCAAATTTTCAGATTGTTAATATTCACTCTAGCTTTAGTCATTTTTTTTTACCTGAGAGAAGTCAAAGAATCAAGAATAAGCACCTGCTCCTTTCATTTCCCCTTTCATTCATTTCAGTGCAGAACATGTTTGCCTGGTGATACAAGGCAGATATTATAGACTTTTGGAACCCACTCAGAAGCTGAAATAATCTGTTTTTGCCATTTTATTTGGACCCAGAAAGATCAGACAACACTGGACTTGTGCAGCGCTGATGAAACGAGGATTCACTGTTTGGGCCAAAGACTAGCGTTTAACATGAACTTTCTGATGGTGGACGGTAACCATCAATTAATCAGGAGGGGCTGACGGCTGCATCACCGCACGCTCAAAGCTTTTACAAGTTTATAATTCATGGTTGGTTAAAACAAAACCAACATACAAGCTAGTTTGGTAACGTTTGACTTCAAACAGCTGCACATACAGGGAGTCCTACCGCCTCATTACTGACTGTGAGGTGTACATCAAAGTAGCTTCACACTGTCTTCGTTTAATAAGCCTGATTGGGATAAGAAAATACAGATAGAACAGAAAACATCAGAGCACATGCAGAGCTGAAGTTGGGCTTTTAAATTTTGTATACCCAGTGTTTGCAGGTGTGCTCTGTGACTACAGATTCAGAATTTTTTTGCATCTGTACCAAAAAAATACCCACAACAACTAAGAAAAACAATAACTCCAGACTGCAGGCAGTCAAAAAGTCATAAGTAGAGAGTATTGACTCTAATAAAATATGGATTTTTCTGACAAAAAAAAAAGTTTGCCCCAAGGAAATTTTGAGTTGTGTCTACAGTATGCATCCTAAAATCCATAAATCATGACCTTGGAGTTATAAGCCTCCATCTGGGTGAAATGCAATTCTGAGACTCTGACATTTTCTGGGTAGAACTACACCTATCTCTCTCCAATCATAAATATGCAGATAACTGCACCCGACCGAGCCTTAGTTCAAGTCCAAGCTCTACAATCTGCTGACATTTGTGGCAGCTTTTACTTTTCTTTTACTTTTTTTTTTAGTTCAGCTGTAAAACAAAAGCATATAACAAAGGTAGGAGGTGGCGGTCCATGACTGACAAGAAGCCAGCACCGTGAGTCATGACAGATTTCCCTCATGAAAAAAAAAACTCCTTTGTTGACTCGCTGAGGCTCTTGATGTCTATTGGTTGTGACATGTTGGTACGGGGATAATAGTGTGACTGTCATGATGCACTACGGCGCCGACCTATCACACAACATTTTGCCACGAGGGTTAGTGAGTGGAGAAAAAAGCTCTTTTGATGTTTTTGTTGCATGGAATTCAGCCATTTTCCAGAAATCTATACGACAACAATACACGCAAAAGACCAGCAGCCATCGCTTTGACTATGTGATCTCAGTGACTGTACTGGAAGGACACTATGACACTTGCTGCTTATTTTTCTTCACTGAATACTTGGCAGGGCCATGTGTTCATTAGCACAAAAAAAAACCCATCAAGCTGTGGCTAACTGGCTTCAATGAAATCCGCTGACGACGCTAACAAGCTATCAGGAGGCAACAGCACCCAAACACTCAAAATGTCAAGAAATCCCTTCAACACTTTTGGACAAACTAAGAACTTTTAAACAAAACTTCTTCATTTTTTTCACAAAAGCTTGCTATTTAATAATCTGTGTTGAAGCTTAAGCCAATTTTCACCCTGAAAAGCACATAGTGAGGCTTTTGTTAGTCCATGAGCACATTTTCAAAAGGTTTTCAAAATCGTGAATTGATTCGGCTGATCTGATGGTGAGTTTGTTTCAGAGTTGCAGCTAAAACAGCAAAGTTTTTGCGCAGTAGAAAGCAAAGCCAAACAAAACTTTTAATATACTGATTGAAGTTGAGGTCTGGATCAAAACCAGCTACAAAGTCTGCTGTAAGTCTCTGAGATGTGAGAATACCCAATCTCTAGAACTTCTAACATACATATTAGTATTTGAGTTAAGCTAAGCTAGGCTGTGCTTTTGCTTGAATGCTAACATTAGCATGCTAACATACTTATATTGTGATGTTTAGCAAGGGTTGTGCCATTATTCCGAAACCCCAATAGACTGAAAAATGTCATTTTGGACTGACAATAGCCGCAATATCCCTAACCTCTAACCCGAACAAGTGCAGGGAGAGTGTGTATTTTAGGAGCAATGGTCATTTGTTGGTGGGATAACAGGCTGTGAGACAAATGGGCTTTTGGTCCAATTTACTTATTACTAAGAAAGACATAAAAGAAATATAGTCTTTTTTATGTTGAAAATAAAGACCCAGTGCTAGTTATAAAGTCTGGTAAAAGCAATCCTAACAAACCCCCATGATAAGAGGAGAACAACGGGAAAAACAACAAAAGAGCTGATTCCCTCCTGCTGGGTTGCTGTGCATAAGTGGGAATGATATATGAGCAGATAATCTTTTTAGGGTTACAAAAATTGCAGCTATTTCAAAGCCCTGTTTAATGATGCATGGGGCTAATAGTGCGAAAAGGTGCGAGTGCCACTTGGGCATTCATCTGCTGACTGCTGCGGGGCATCTGAATATGAAAACTCATCTAATTCTTGCTGATCAATGAACAGACTAAACAAAGCAGATTGTGAAGTGCTGGGGAGGTAAAGACAAACTACAATGCTGCCACGGCAATATCTTACATTAGTCTCACAAAGTGCAGCTAATAATTGGTATCCCATGTAGCAAATATCACACTCGCAGTGAAATTTCTTTTATTGACCACGCACAATGAAGACCCATTAGAGGTAATCATTTTGTAGCCATATGGACTAGCCGCTTCATAAAAACTAATTATCAAGTGGTACTTTTTTAAGCTGGTCCTCTGCAGGAAAGCACAAAGGTTACTCCTTGCGAGAGGGAAATTAATTTAGCTGTTTCTCTTAATTCCTGTGAGCTTTTCTGACACTCATCCTTCTCCATTGTGCTGCCAGTCAGGCAGAGACACAGGGCTCCACAAGGTTGGGATATAGATCCATGCTGATGGCTTTTTAAAGAGGTGGCACCCATGTGTGACTCAACACAGACCGTAGGTGTTGGCAAAAAAAAAAAAAAAAATCAATCTTTGTTTACAAAAGGCTCTTATCCATCATACTTGTAAGTGAAAGTTTTGAGTGGTGGAATATCTGTGTTTGTGAGGATTCATGTGTGAGAGAGATAAACAGGAGCTGGAGAAAAGTGTGTGTTCCTGGAAAAGAGGAACCGTGAAGCGTGAACACACCCACACAAACATCTGGCAGGTGGTTCAGCATAAAGGTCGAGGGCAGCGGCAAACTGGTGCCGTGTAGCTGGATGGAGATGAAAGTGCACCGAGATCCTTGATGCTGCGCGCGGTGAGGAGGCAACACGATGACTCACGAGATGCTTGAGGAAAAACACAGGCACAAAACACCTAAGGGTGATCTTGAAAACATCCTGGAGTTTGAGTTGGGTTTATGACTTCATACGGTGAAACTACCCAAGATCCAAGATCAGTTTCACTGTAAATCCTTTGGTGTAGAAGATGTTTACTAATTAAAGTCCAGAAGATCAGACCAGAAGTACAAAAGGGTCAAAAGCACCCTGCTCTCTGACTGAGAGGCATAATATTACAGCATCATTATTAGAGTTAGTATTACACAGATAATGGTGAAACATGACGTCCACAGAGAAGTAAACAAAAACAGCTTCTCATTGCCTAATTAGCTGATGACTGTGGATTTTTGCAGCTAAAATGATGACTGAATGATGATGAATGATGAGCTAATGTAAACTCATGCTAATGCTTTAACTTCTTGAGTCTCCAGCTGAGTTTTTGTCGTTTCTGACACATTTTAAAATGAGAATCCTGTAAAAAAAAAAAGTCTCAAATATGTAAAATTACTTAATGGCTGGCTAACCTCAATGCTAAAAGACTGAAGCTAAAGCTAGCTTACATCCCGGCAAACATTGGTCAGACAGTGAAATACGACACAAAACGACAAAAAGACCTTGAGATGATCACCCAGCCAGACCAGCAACACCACAATCAATCAAAAAAAAGCAAGGGTAGGACTAAGCTAACCCAGCTTAGACCAAGACAGCGACCCAGACAGGAATATGTCATGGTCGACCCACTGTGGCAAATCCCAATTAAACCCCTGGGAATAAGCCATGACTCTAGCAAATGCAGGGGTATCTAACACAAGTGGAGGTAATGGTACTGCAGGAAGTAAGCTAAGCTAGGTGGCTAGACATTCTAATGTTCATTCTTTATGTTCGCTTAGACAAAGACAAAGTTTAATCGGAGTATCTCTTCTTAGAGCCCCATGCAGGACGCTGCAACATGTAGAGAAATAGGCCTGCTGTGGCCTGGTTACAGTTGCTAATCTATAATGGGACAGTTACTGCTCAGAGGACGGGCTTAGCAAAGGGTCAATTATCAAAACTTCACCTTCATGGATCATGCTATACAGGCTCTTATCATTATCTCTGAGCATTAGGGATCTATCTCTGCCTGCCATTATCTAGTACAGTCTCTCCAAGCAGCCTCAGTGTGACAGCTGAACTTTTGAACTGTTGTCATGCTTTACTTTATGTCTATAATATGCAAAGCTGTTGCTTGATCAAATGTATGCACCTGCCGCCTACAACTCTCCTGACTCCACCCAAAAGGTGGATTTGAATTAGATCACAGCAGACGCTCTTAAAAAGAAACCTGATGTGTAAAATGTGCATACAATGACAGATCACCCAGTAGGCATCAGCTCGGAGTTATAATGCTCGTGCCACAGTGTTGCAGTAGGAGGATTCCAGTGTTCAATCTGTCTGGCAAACTTTGATTTGATATGCTGCAAAGTACCATCACAAAACTACTAAATACTGTTTAATCCAATAGTTTTCAAAGCCTAAAGCCATGTGTCTCACATTTGCAGTCCTCTAGGGCTCCCGATTTTCTGATACATTAGTTTCTGACCTTCTGACCCTCACTTAAGGTTTCTGATGGCCATATATGTGGCAGAGATGGCCTGTGGCCCCTAAAGGGACTTATTGTCTATTGTGGACAGAGACAACCCCAGAAGACACTGAGGGGAACACACTGTACCCTCATTTCAGCCTTGAAATGCACAAACAAGCCTTCCAGGAGCGAGACAAAGTTGCTTTAGAAAAGAATGCCTGGATTGCTGTGCTTAACCCTGTTGCTCTGTGACCCTGACCCCAGAGAAAATGGCTAAATGGAAAATGGGCAAGTTGACATTTCCTTGTGTTGCTAAGGGTAAAGGTCCGCCGGTATGTGGGACTAATGCGTAGGAAAATAGACAACACTGTGAAGCCAGAGAGATCAATACCACTCTGAAAATATGCTGGGGCTAGCTTCATTTAGCATAAAACTGACAACATAGCTTTACTTTTTATGCCTTTATGCAAAGCTAAAGCACTAGCTAATATCACGCTTAGGTGTAGGAAAGAGTATTCAATCTGTAAGCTCAATGTAAGATGAGCACTCCTGCAAAGAGTCTCCATAAACAACTAAATCACTCAATAGGTTAATGATTGTTTACCTCATTGTGGCATTAATGTCAGGCTGTAAAATGCTCAGAAGTACTTGGTTTGCAGAGCTAATAGGTGGTGGAAGCATTGCTGGACTCTGTAAGTACCCTGATTTCCCATGAAAATATCTCTAAGAGAATTAATTAGTGTTAGAAAATGAAATTTTACACTTGAACTGCTGCTCAAAAGGGTGCTGCATGCCCATGCACCGGGGAATGAAACTTCTTCTGGCTCTAAACTTCAGCAGCACGGCCTTTATGTCTACACCACGCTGCGACTTCACCTCCGAGATCCTGAAGAGTCTTGTTCTGCAGCCACAAAATTTTATATCAACCCGGAATCTCAGTGGTGAAGCATTGTGCCAAAAGCTCCATTTCATGTATTACAGGCGGCCCTCCAGGGAATACTCCTGTGTGATTAATTTCCATTTCAAAGCTAAAAGCTCATGGAATGATGTCAGGGAGTGGGTTTGAAGTGGTGCACATTCAAATGAGAACAAAAAAATAAAAAATAAAATAAATAAAAACACACACAGGGAGACAGTATCACGCGGTGGCACACAACAAAAAATATGCACTTGAAAAACTCGAATGTGCACGTGCTGTGGGCGCCCACAAGCCTCCTCGCTCCACATAAACACACACACTGTCAAAGCAGGGTCACAGTTCTGATCTCTTGGCTTGTTACCTCATTTGACTGTCATATGAAAGCTGTAACTACATGTAACCCACCCCTCAGCATTTTCTCTTCTCATCTTTATTATACCACCTACCCAATGCTGCCACCTGTCTCCCCCCCACCACCTCCACTAACACCCCCCCACCCCCCCCTCTTAAATCCTGTAGGCTCTAATTGGCCTGGTGTCCTTCACAACAGAGAGTGGTGCTGAGAGCTGGATGGAGCGCGCTAGAAGGCTAATAGAGACATCTCGAAATGCCAGGTCACTGGCTGGGCCGCTAACTCTCCTCCTATCCTTGTCACGCTGCTTACAGTTAACCTTTTCATTAGACGACATTTGTCGACAACAGGGATTTTTGTAGTCATACGTGGGCTCCGTCAAAGGAGTACAGTAGGCCCGGGCATTAAAGGGTGAGTGAACACGCTTGATGTGTGTATTTCAGTGCAGACACACCAGCAAAAATGCCTGCCTGAATAAATAATCAGCTTTCCTTTAATTCACACTCACAAAGTAGCTACTCAAGGTGTGTTTACTGCAAAAACTTAGTGGTATCTAGTCATAGTTCGGTTTTATCTGCGATCTAATGGCTCAAACCACGTTCAGTGGTGGTCTGGACTACATGCGACTATATTCTGTTAGCAGTGTGTACGCAATGTGTCCTGGCTCACACCGAAGGACCATTTGGTTCACTGTAATGCAAATAACATGTGTGGACTCTCCTGCCTGCCAGGATAAGCAGCTGATGTTTGTGAACACACTGTGCTTCTGATTTCACCAGTGAAATAGTGACCACAATACACCCAGACTCCCTTGAAAAAAAAAAAAAACATGCAATTTTGAGAGTTGTTGAGTGAGGAGGAAATTAATAAACTTTGCAAAAACGCCTGTGGCAAAGTCTTAATCACTTGTGCCTTCTTTTAAATTCAGTATTAAATACAAAACATTAAGTTGTTTCTTTCCTTGCAAAAAAAAAACAAGAAGTCACTGTTACCAGTGGTAACTCCACGTCTTCTACCTGCCAACATTTAGCAGCTGTTTGAACACACTGTTTCAACCCATTTCACCATTTACACGAAATTTGTGAAAGACAGCATTTCATTGACGGTAAATATATCAAATATTTTACGAATGCAGTGAACAGTAACCAATATATGCTACTTCTTTGTCATCTGTGGACAAAGTCCCCAGACTTTCTTTATAAAAATCAGTTTTGTAACCTGCTGGGTGCAGAGAAACTTTATAAACTTTCTGAAATGCTGTTTTAATTGACCCTAATAAAGTGTTAATTTGCATATAGAGCAGGGAGATGAAATCCGACTGCAAGTGGTCACTGAAGATGCATGTGGAGGCACATTGTAATGCCAGGAGTGAAGTGATGTTCTTAGAGCTGTCACCCATGACAGACATCTCAAAACCAAATCTATTTGCACGGCTAGATGCCACTAAACCTCCACCTCGGAGGGAGCGACGGTGCTGACAACTGTGCAAAAAAACCTAATCTTGAGTATCAAGAATTTCCCCTTCACTGCTAAAACTCGAAGATTATTTATTGCTCACATTTCTTAACAACATCTGGGAGATGGTGACCACACCGTTGCACACAAATACATGGCATTCAGTTACTTTATGTTAATTTTGAAGCAACACCTTTCCCACTTGGATATCTGTCAAGATGTGTTTTTTGTTTATTTGATTCACTTTTTTAAATATTTTCTAATCCTCTTTTCTTCAGGAAGTCTCTTGCCTTTACTGTGCTCCCACTTCATCTGACAGTCTGATCGTAATCAACCTGTCTGTGAATAAAGGTGAAATACAATAAACAACAGATAATGCTTGTCACTCATATTTTTTGATTAGAGTTTTTATCTACTACTAACAGGAGTACTTCTATTGTTTCACACACGTTGTGTATTAACAGACAGAGGCGTCCTCCATTGATGATTACGATCGATTATCCCTCTAAGAAGGGATAATGAGCACTCTACTTTTTCTTTTTTTTTTTTGGATAAAGTTTTCATTTTATTTTTCAATACTGGAGGTTAGAGCATGACAGCAAACCATATATTGATATATTATCTGTCATTTTAACAGAGGAATAATAAATAAATAAAAATTATCCATGGATCAGCCCATCAACGGCCTAAGAAGAGCTCTCGTCTGCTCTTGCTTCGATTGACCTTTATTGCCTGATGCTCATCGTTTAGAAATAAAATGTGGGTGAGGTATACCAGCACTGCATTGTTCTTCTCTTGTCAGTCCACCAAACAGAGCGACTGTGACCTTTTCCAGATGGCCAATAATTAAGTTAAGATCAGCTACCCTGTGAGTTTGGTAACAAGTCACTATGGTACGATCTGCCACACATCTGGGCCAGTTAATCAAAAAGTTTCTCGCTACTGCACAATCAACAGAGCTACTGTCCATAGCTAATCTCACATACTACTGGACCTATCAGCCTGATAATTTTATTGACTGCTCTGTTTATACAGCCAGTGACTCCTCACTCCTCTTAAACAACTACGAGGCTAAAAACAAAGTCAACCTACTCTGCTACAGGCCACATTTTGGCCTTCGTTGTGGCTCAAAAACAGACATCGATTGAAAAGTTTTGGTTCATCTTAAACCGGAGCATCTGTAGATTAATTCCATCTCAGCTGTATTTTGTGTTTAGTGTTGATTAACAAATGTTAGCATGCTAACATGCTAAACTGAGATGGTGAACATGGAAAACGTGACTGTACCTCCTGAAAAACTGCATGATTGTACTGTTATTGTGAGCATGTTAGCATGCTAACAGTAGATATTAGGCTATCTCAAAGCACTTCTGTACCCAAGTAGAGCCTCACAGATATGCTAGCATGGCTGTAGTCTTGTTTGGCTCCAGTGAATTCCATGAATTACCCAGGAATGCTGTGAAAAAGTGCTAAATGCATCAGCAAATCCATCAATGCTGACAATCAAAGGTGGACAAAAAAGAATTATATCACAGACCAATGCAATCACTTATATTTAGCAAAAGATTAGCAGTCTCTGCTGAAGTTTGTCTAGGGTTGGTCTTAATTCAATCTATGAAATGATTCTGGATAAATTCCATACGTCAATGTTTTTAAGATAAAACACCACTTTGTCCTTCTCTTCTTCCACTTTTTCCAATATGTCCTGAACATATCCGAGCCAAAACAAAGAGCCTCCACTCCATAATGAGAAAACATCAACTTGTCACTCAGCCAAATGCTGCATGCAAAGTTGAAATAACCTGAGGCTGCTTTCTGTACAGTCTGCACAGGCTTCTCACGATCAACATCTCTCGGATTTTTTTCGCACCAAGCATCACTTTTTCAACCACAAATGAAAAATGCATGCAGTTGTTTTCTGACATAAAACTACACATGACATAATCATGAAAAAAGACTGTGTGATGAAAAGGATTCATGTCTTGAAATGTAAATCTTCTTGTTGGGGAGATAAATAAACTGGAGATGCAGTGTTTTATTTACCAGCTGAAACCTGAAGAGAGAAACATTTCAAGATATAAATATGGGTTGTTTTTTCCCCCATAAGACCTGATTGCATCATAACCTAAAGCAAGGAGAGCAGCTTCCTACCAGCCAATTAGATAACACTGCTGGATGGTCAACCAGCTTCAGGCAGTCTGTGTGCCTGGCTGTCAGGATTTCACCTGATTTTGGCGTAAACAGACCTTTGCTTCCAGTGATGAGTGTGAGCCAAAATATGGAGGTCACCCAAATGGAAATAGAGGCTAACACAGACATTCAATTGGACTTTCCATCTGCCGTGTTACTCTGCTATTATTGCCTTCAGTGCAAAGTAATCGGACGGAGCAACGCCTGACCTGTGCATATATATTGTACATGATAAAGAATGCATAGCTATCTGCATTATTAAACAGCCACATAAAACATTCATGGATATCATTTAAATGATAGCTCGGTAGTGAAAAGTTCCTTTTATTGTTCAGTGGGTTGATGTGTGGTCACACAGTTGTGGTAACTGGGTTTAAATAGATGTTTACCAGTGTCCTTTGCTGCTTTTGAACAGAACGACCTCATGAATTTGTTATAATGTGTTATTCATGGTCTGTTGTAATGTTGAGTGATGTAAAACAATAGATTTTACAACTAAGGGATTTTTTATTTTATTCTGTTTCTGTTTTTTTTTGGTTAATTTCTCCAAATCTAGATTGATTTAACTCAGGTGTGATGTTGAAAGTCTTACTTGATGTCACTCTCCTGAACGCGCTCCTCATCCAGATCCTCAATAAACTTCTCGCCCTTCATCCAGTAGATGAGCGGACTGACGTCGCCGCTGTATCCAAAGAAGGCTCTGCACGTCAGGTTTACTGGACTTCCTGTAGGAGACAAGAGACAGGATATGAGGCAACATCTGCATGAACCTACACTTCTTGATTCCATAATTAATAAATAGCCAGATTTCTTATTTAAATATGATGAACAATTGTTGAAAATACAGCCCTATATACAGTATATCCAGTTTTGCTAGTGTATTTTGCACTAATTTCCAAACATTGCACATGCAACACACACATAGAACAATTCATCTTTTACACAGCAGGTGACACGCCAAACCTTAGTGATATTTAAATATCGCTGTTGCAATTGGAAGTGGAACCAGACGAGACTGTAGGTGCGTTGGTGTGTTCGCTCGTGTGTTACAGCGGTATCTGTTTTAGAGATGACAGCGAAGCAAATTAAGTTGTTTTAGTGTGGGGTGCAAAGTTCTACAAACCCATCAATTCACAAAAAATGTGCAATTGATTCAAACGAGTAAGAACCAAATGAAACTGAATGAAGTCTTGGGAGGCGAAGTATCCAGAAACTTTGAGCTGGACGAAAAAGTTACAGGTAAGTTGACTCGCCATGATCCGCTCAACTACGAAAAATCCAGAATTGCACAATCACAGCATCTGTACTTTCCTCCTGTGGCCTCAAGTGGTGGATATCTGGTCTTATCTGATAGTGCATCAATGAGTACCAGCCCCGAACACCTATACTTAAATGTGCCTCATGTTATTACACCTATTCTCTTTCCAGACTACAATTTTTACCCTTCAAAACCTCCATTACAGCCTCCTTGATTCCATCAGTTCCTAAAACAGTCTCTCACTCTCCAGGGGTATCATCTTAAACCATCCAACACCCTTTTTCCAATTCCCCGACGGCCTCTTAAACTTTAAAACACTCTCTTGAACCCTCTTTCACGGCAACTTCGCAGCACTGCTGTACCTTCATAAAAGCTCTTACACTCTTCAGCAGCCCCCTTCTCTGTCAGACCCTACTTTTAAATTTCAATCCCTGTGTTCTGCAGCAAGTACTTTGGGAAATTTTTAACACAAAAGTATGGGACAGCTTTTAAGCAAAGTGATTTGCACTATTAATGAATTCATATAGCCCGTGTAAAACTCTTAATTCATACTGACTTCTCTCTTATACACACTAAGCAGGAGCTCAAATTGGACATTATTAGCTGAATTATACTTGCATAGCTTTAATGTTCTTGTGACAATAAGGGCATGCTGTTTGCCCTTGCAGGTCCAAGAGTCACCCTTCGTTCCGCATACTACACAGATGCCACACACAGCTTTCAGTGTGTAGATGATGAGAAAATAAAAGGTGTTTATGCATCCAGAGGAGGTCAATGCTGCACCACTGTAGCTTGATTGCACCCTGATTTAATAGTAACAATTCCACTTCTTTTCAAATACTGTTCAAGAGCTGAAACAAAGTGCAGGTACAGTAAGGTGAGGTGATAAAATGACAACTGCATAGTGATAGTAGTGATTGACCACCATTTGAGGACATGCAATTCCCAGAAGTGGCAAAGCAGAAGTGGAAACCTCCAAACTGCTCTCAGACAAAATAACTGTCAGGATGAAGGTCTGTATATCAAAATCAAATGATGTTTTTATCCTGTAAAACACAATAAAATGTGTTTATGCAGGCTTGAACCGATCAATTTCAAGCAATAATATCATGATATCCACCCATCAATCAATCTTCAACTTCAAGCTATGCAAAGCTATGATTCAAGCTAACAACACCACTTTTAAATGTTCAAATTGAATTGCTAACAACGTCAGATCCCATCTGCCAATCCTGCACAAACATGTTACGATACAGAAGCTAGATAGTCTTGAAATCCACATACTTTTTGCTGAAGAACTGAAAAATAGCAATGGCTAAATTTGTGTGTGCATGAAATGTTTGAAACAGCCTCAGTGTCCTAAAATGTTGATTCTTGGGCGCATTTCAAATGTATTTTTATAGTAGTAGCAGCAGCTGAGGTGGTGGAAACAAAAGCACTGAAAGAAAATCCAGTGCAAGCCTGGAAGAGAGCTGAAAAAAAAAATGGAAGAGAAAGAGAAAAGTCATCTATCAAGATATTTGAGGTCATTTTTCTGTACTAGAAGGCAACCTGATCTACAGACAGGCTTCCTGGGATGATGAGAACTATGAGAACAGAGGGCTAAGAAAGTGCACAGAAGACACATATCAACAGACAAACTCCCTGCCTGCACATCAGCAGGAGTTCTCCTCTCTGCTCGGCTCATTTCAAAACACACGTCCTATGTGACTGGAGACAGATAAACCCCTTTTTGAACCTGTTTTCTCTCTCTCTGCCGTGGATTAGAGACCTCTCATTCTTATCACACGCAGCCGCAGCTGACGGCACATCCACGAGTGTGTGGCCTGCGCTGCGACAGGCTCACCGGGGGGAATAAAAGAACCGCATCATCAAAGCCACGGGAATGACTCAGATCCATAAAAAAGCCGCCGATGATCAAGGGGGGGGGGCTCCACCAGTTTGTGTGTCCAGGAAGGCAAAAAGGTGATTCAGCATCTCTTCATTAGCACTCCTTGCTCATTGGCCCTGTGGCGAGGACTCAGAAGTCTGTGAGATGGGAGATAACTGTGCCGTATAATTGGGTACTTGCTAGTTCAAAGATAATAGGGATTTTATTTTACCAAGGCCTGCTCTAATTTGGCCCTCTAGTGCAGTCTAGCGCGCTCAGATGATAGCAAAAACGTTAACAGGGAAAATCTGGTTTGGAGATTTGAAAAAGGGCCCCGAGTCGTTTTGTCTCACAGCTGAACAAAAAAAAAAGAAATTGTCCACAGCTGAGAGACAAGGGCTGTGTGTGTGTGTGAGAAAGTGTTTTGGGGACGCTGGGATCTGTCCTGGACCACACACACATATTCACACACATACACATGCACATGTTGCTATACTCGCCAGCTCCACCAGGGGTCTCTGTGGTGCTACAGAGCAGGAGGGCCGGTGTGCAGGAGGAGCACATAAAACAACAACAACAACAAAAAAAAACAAAACACACCATTTTGACAGGTGCAGACAACAGTAAAAGGAAACACGGATCCTTTTGTGAGCCACCTTTGATGTCAAGAGGCTTCACCCATGGATCCGAACAGCATGTTGTGTTGTAGCATTGACAGCTCCACCGCTGTGCCGACAACAGCCGCGGTGTCACTCTCCACGACTTATTCCGAGGGGCTCCTCATGCATATGGCTGTATGTTGTTCCCCTTAACGATGGCGTGTTAATTTGTGCCGGCTTAAGCCTGCACAGGGCTGCGGAGGTTTGGGAAATGCACAGCCGTGCAGGGATTTAAGTGCACAGATTCTAACATTCAAATCCCAACCTCTGGTCTTGGTCAGGGGGGTAAAGTGAGTCTTAATGCGATTGTCTCCTCTCTCTTATCTCCCCTCGCCTCCAGAGCATCTCTCGCGGTAGCTGTGGCTGCAGGACGGAGACGTCAGCAAAGATTCCCGTGGCTAAGCAGACAGACTGGAAGCTATGAAATCATGAAACACCACAGAGGAGCGGAAAAAACAGGAGGAGAGACGCAGAGAAGGACAGAGAGAGTGTGCATTTCTGCAGCTGTGTGCATGTGACTGAGGTAAAGGCAGCACTCTTAAAAATAATGGTGCTAACTACAACAATAAAGATTTCTTTGGCTTGTCCCCCACAGGGGAGCCCTTTCAGACTCCTTGGTAGAATCTTTTATAAAGGTTCCACTTGAGAGCCTTTCAGAGAGTTTTACCTAAAACCCAACATAAAGGATTGTAGCTAGAATCTAGAATGTGGATCGCGGGGACACTAGCTTTTGTTTTAGGGCACGGCTAATGGCGATCCAAACAAATAAACAAATCTGACATAAAGAGTTAAACCTAGAACCATCTTCGAAAGGTTTCACTCAGAACCCCCTATTAGAGGTTCTTTAGAGAATGCTTCTATGGTATAATGGTTCCACTGAGAACCCTGTCTGGGGGTCTTATCCAGAACCTTTTGCTCACAAGTATTTATATTCCGAAGGTCTCATCTAGTACCCATCCAGGGGGTTCTACTGACAACCTTTTATATGACAGTACAAAGAACCTTTGACAAAAGAACTTCTTAGGGTGCTTACAAGAACCAACCCAAGGGATTCTACCGAGAGCCTGTTTTATATTCAAAGGGTTTCATCTAGAGCTCACCTTGGGGCTTTACCGAGAACCTTTT
This sequence comes from Lutjanus campechanus, assembly GCA_027495735.1. Taxonomy (NCBI): domain Eukaryota; kingdom Metazoa; phylum Chordata; class Actinopteri; order Lutjaniformes; family Lutjanidae; genus Lutjanus; species Lutjanus campechanus. The sequence continues at coordinate 39,714 of JAJHUR010090893.1, forward strand.
TATGTTCCATGGGTTTTATCTAGAACTGGCCCTGAGGGCTTTTACTGACCCTTATATGTTGCGGCACAAACAACTCTTCAAGGACTTTGACAATCCTTGAGGAACACTTTCTTTGAGAAAGGCTTCTTTGGATGAAAATGGCTCTTTAAAAAAAAGGGTTCTTCTGAAGCAAATGGTTCTGGGTAGAACCCCCAGTCAACCAATATTTGTAAAAGTGTAGCATGAAAAAAACAAGAGAGGAATCACACACATGGGAGAGAACAAACCATTCTTCATCGAGAATTGAAAGACTTCCCACACAGAGTGAACGGAGCATCGTATCGCCCTTGTGCACTGAAGATTACATAGATTACAGATCAGTACATCCGTATGCAGTGCGTGCACCATCCATGTCGAGTTAATCTACCAGCGTTTCCCATTCAGATCCAAACAATCCAGCTCTTGAGTAGGGAAGCCTTTCTTTTCTTTTCTTTCTTTTTCTTTTTTTTGCTTTTAACAGCCTTGAATAAATTAAGCCCCGCAGCCAGCAGGAATAATACTTCAGAGGGAAGAGACTAAGCTTTTCAGAGTTTTTTTTTGGTTTTTTTGCAAAGGGCATTTTGCAATCGTAACAGCAATGAGGACACAAATAGCTTGGTGTTTAATGTTTTTGGTGAGATGGGAAGCAACGGAGCTGGCAATTAATGACAAAATAATGCCGCGCAAGAGCAGCATACTTCTTAAATTATCAATAATCTGCAAGCAAGTTTTAGTTCTCTGCAAGATGGCTTTATATTATATTGATATTAATGGAGCCTGATTGACGCCTGGAAGAAGGTTAAAAACAAAAAAACATAAAAATCTCAAGACACTGTTAAAGGGTAATTCCAATATTTTGAAATCTGGGCCATCTATTTTTTTTTAAATGACTAACTAAATGACTAACTGGTGCAATAAAGTTTTGGAATGGGTCCCGTAGCGGTAACCCTTGGAAACAAATGCACCAAAACCAAATCCTGTCGGAAATACAGCAAATACATCTAATTGCAGTTGTTTGTTCTTCTCTTAGATAATATATTCCTTCCAGTTTACTTAATACTGATGTGATAGCCACATCAGCGGCAGCCATCTTTGTTGTTTTACAAAAATGCCTCAATGGACAATAACGTCGCACTCCTCTGTACAGTCACTGTATCAAACAGCTGACCTGACCTGACAAGATTAAGGGCAGGAAAACATGAGCTCGTAGATTTGACTGGTTCCCAGGCTAATTTAAACAACATTGATATACTATTGATGCGTGGATGGGCTCCGGGTCCATCTGAATCTGCATGTACACATAAATCCTCTACATGCCGCCCACCTGAATGTGTTATTTTCTCTAACTTAGAGACCCGCACCTACGCATCTACCTGGTTTGTGTAGGCTATATTATCTTTTAAATGATGACCGAGCAGCGTAAGCTTTCCAGGCGATTTCTTTATTGTGTTGTATTGATGCATGAGTAGTTTCTGTCAGGATTTTAATTCGATGATTAGAGGCTTTCAGTTTCGTTCCACGCACGCGGACGTTTAAGCAGCAAAACTGAAAACTGTAGTTACAAACTTGACAGGACAGAGGGAACTCTCCAGAGGAAACAGAATCAAACAGTCAATGAAGTTGCTGTGTGTTGTGCTGTGTGGAAATCCTAATAAAATCTGAATAAATGAGTGGACACACACGAAGGTGCGTCCATAAAGGGCGCAAGGACTCACTGAGTAGGTTTGATGAGTGTGAAAAAGACTGCTCATGTGCTATGGCTAACACCATTCACAGTAACCAGCTCTCAACCCAACTGTATACCTATAGAAAACTGTGGAGAAAGGTGCTCTCCAAAAACCTGGTGAGAGAATATCTTTTGAAGAATGGTGTTCATCCCTCCATTAAAATCTGTATCAAGCAGCACTGAAGCTATCCTGTAGGCGCAGGGTGACCCAGCGCTTTACTAAGGCACTTTATTTTAGGTTTTCATGAATCTGTTTATACTTCTGAATGGATCAAGGCAAAATGTTATTAGGTATTTCTTCAATCATAAAAGGCATCAGCCTTTTTGCTTTGGATGAGATAAAGAACATGTGCTTTAAAAGCGCAACCAAAATCTTTTCGCAAATTGTCAGAATGACACTTGTCACCTCTGGCATTGTGGGAAAAAATCCTCCTTTCTCCCTTCATCCAGCCGAAAATGATATTCCCTCTGCTCTCTAATTAGCCCTTCCTTTAATGCAACAGTCTGGGCTCTACATAAAAGCACTTGAAGATTGCCCTGTAGCTTGTGATCAGCACGATAGCTGAGCGACTGATCTGGACTGAGAGGAAGAAGCCCAGGAATTGAATCAGTAGATAATATGATTGTCGGGGGTTTCCCAGATTCAGCGGGGCATCTGGGCAGCATAAAGCAAGTTTTTGTACGAGCTCTGAATGAGAGCAAGCATTATGTCTTCTCAGCATCCAGGCTGCAAAGGGTTACACGAGTGATGGAGCCCTGTAATTGCAGTGGCTGGGTACCCACTTGCATTGGCATCACCAGATGTGGCGGTTTAATTGCGTCTCTATTCAGCATTCACTTTGTTTTGTTTATTACAGCCCCTCCAATCACGCATTTAAGGCAGCCATTGACTGTGATGTGTTCAGTATTCATTTAGCTACGTCCCCCTTGCGTATGGTCAATCTCCTGTTATTCATACTTGGCACTGCACCTCATTATCGCTAAGCAGGCAAACTGCTGCCGCTGTCCCCCTTAATTAATGCAGGTAAAGCAGATATAAAGAGACACAATGTTTAAACTGTGGGTCTGAATTTTATTAGCATGTTAACATGTGGCAATCATAACAGGAAATGCTCGATGACGGGTTGTGAAATTGTAATTCTCTCTGCTCCTTGTTACTTTTGCCGTGTCTGAAAGTGATATAAGGTATTTCTGTTGGATATTACAGGGCAGTGGGAAGCAAACAGGGCGGGGGCTGGGCGAATAACAAGTCCAATTTGAGCCTTGTGGAACACAGCATGACATTTGCAAAGATCAACACCCACTCTTTGCATTGATGTTCTCGTAATACAATGTTCTTTAACACAAAAGCAGCCCCTATTACTGCAGCCCAATCCGGCGAAGAATCATTATCAATGTTAAACCTCGTGTTGCTTATAATCTTGCGTGGAAGAAGTCACAGTTGAATTCTCCTAATGAAAAGCTAATTAGACATTAATGAAACACTTAAAGGGTACTTCACAAAACATTAGACAAATGCCACGTTGAATGCAGAAAGCAAGGTTATACCACAATTAGAAAAGCAGAGGATGGTAATGGCAATTGCAATGTCAACTTTGAAGCACATGCTATTTTTGCTAATGGTTTTGTGGGGCACTGAGATCTTCATGTATTGTACCTATTGTGGCTTTTTTGGTTGTTGCTCTGCATCTCTCTGTGAGTCAGACCTCCCATCCATCTTGTTCCTCAGATAGATAAAATGTTTCCTTTTCTACCTTTTGCAAAAGGGCCTGTCAATACAATAATATAGGACTGTCGCAATGACCACAATGTTGAAATACCGAGTTATTGACAAGTCAACCTCAGGGAATGGCGAGCGACTATAACAACTGCAGTGTTCATGTTTTGTTTTGTTTTTTCCATGAGGTTAGGCCATTCTTGTTTACACTTCAGTGCATGTTAAATGAGTGAATCAATGCTTCAAAAAAATTCGGCAGGTTTGAGTTCAAGGATGGGCCAATGCAGCCTTTTTCCTGACCCCACTTCATACATGTCTCAATGTTTCTATTGTAGGTAACCTGTTGAACTCAGTGATAGCATGCTACATGGCTAATCTGGGTTCTGCTACAGGCTGGGGATGATATTGGGTGAATGTTGTCATACTAGGGGACAGTAAAGAGAACCCTCATTTGAAGTCAACTAAATAATGAGAGTAGTTGGATGGATGCCGGTTACTGCTTTTTCGTGTTGCATTTTCAGGAAATCTATGCTACAGCGTGAACTCAGCTAGCATTAGCCATGTTGTTATAGGGAAGCTGCTTTTGGGTTCTTGCCATTATGTGCGTTTGTGTTGTTGCTGTGTGTTCAGCCAACCCACATAACTGCAGGGAAATTTCATCTCCGCGACAGCCCGACAACGATACAGTAAAAAGAGGTAAGAAAAGTAGAAATTTTGATGAAATCCCACCCTATTGGAGTCTTACTCTGAAATGCTGATGCTGCCGTCAGCTGAGAATAAAAAAAAAAGCTTCCCTCACAGTAAGAAGTTAGGGATTGGATACTAACAGGACCCGAATGCTTACTGGGCTTTGGTGAAGGGCTATGTAGACAGAGGAGGGACTCCTGGCGGGATTAGTGCAGAACAACGAAGCCATCTAGAGAATCCCTAAGCGGCACCATGTAGTTTAGCTACTGATGGAGGGCCAGAGAGCTGTGGAAAGTGGAAAATATGGCAGGGAGGGAAGCAAAAGAGACATATACACAATGAGAGAAAGAAAGAGACTGATGGCACTAAATAGCAGGCTCCTTGAGGCCTTGCTGGGTCACCTTTGAAGCGTGCCCACACCCCCAACAGTCCCATTTCCTAGCTGAAGCTCCCTGTGGTTAGATGCTCAGCTTGGGCCCACTTTAGCATTGCTTTCAATGAATTCTTTTCTTAACTATTGTCCAGGAGATCTGAAGTATTCTCTGCCTCCAGACGGCACCAGCCTACTTTCCTACAGTGTGCCACATGACTGCAAACTAAATTTACTCCTGTAAGAATTGAGGTTTTCTGCTAAAAAAAAAGATCTCAGTTTCCATCCAGCCTTGCTTATGTACACTTGAATATCCTTGTTAATGATGAAATGTTATGACTCATGGCAGTTGCATGGCTGACTTTCAGGAGCTGCCGAAACTATCAAATGCTATTTCTAGCCCCAGTCTGGCTGGTTTGTGACAAATTACAGCAGTGTAGAATTGTGTTACTCACACTAACACGTGCTAAAACAGGTCAATGCACTGTCAGCGAAGCGAGCCACTTCTTGAACATAAACCTGACAATCTCACGTTGCATTTCAGATGCTGCATATGAAATTGTCCTTATGCTGAGGTCAGACAACACAAAATGATTCTAGAAAATACGCAATCCATGATAATCGGGAACGGAAAGGCTCCGCAATATGTCATGTGTACTGAGTTTAGGAAGCATTTGGAGGTCCCAATGGAAAGATGGAAAGACTGCTGCTTTTTTAACCTCCATTTTGACCATGATGTTTCACAATTCAGCATCAGTCCACTCTTTATCCTTTACATACAAACAGCACTGAGCCTGTGGGCCTGGACAGAGATTATGTGCATGAGTGTGTGTCTGGGAGATAAACAATATGTGCTTAGGTGCATGTATCACATGTTTCTGGGGGACACTTTGATGTGTGGATGCATCCTAAGGGAGCATATGGGCTTTGGGTATGTTATGCCTTTATCAGTGAGTCAACAGTAGAAAGATGACAGGAAATGAGGGACAAAGAGATGGGGACAACAACATGCAGATGGACGAGGGAAGTTTTCATTCAGGGTCAGTGTCGCCACAGGGAGGTCCCACTTGCTTAGTTTACCAATTTGTATGACATGTTCAGTGACAGCATGGTTGTTTGACAGCAGAGACAGTACACATAAATAGTGGGCACAGCTTTTGGGTCTGAAAAATGAAGCCAGCGCAGCAGTGGCTTGAACCTGCACACTTATGAGAAAATGACCCGACTTCTCATTTGACTTATGACCTCAGTAAAGAGTTTCCTGATGTGTTTATGGGCTCAATCGCTATCTTCAAGTCTTCTTCAATACAGCATGATGTTCATTTTGTAAATTATGGTCCTAGTTAGTGTAAAATAGGGTAAAGTAGGGTATGCTTTATGGCGTGGCTTCTTTGTGAGTCGCTTCCACGGTGTGTGCTTGGTTCTCAGTCAGATCCAGTCAAGATAGAGGTGTAGTGATGTGCCCACCCCAGCTCCACTATCGGTATACTATATAAAACGGTAGTCCACAAAGCGATGGGTGATGTCACAGGAGCTACATCTACAATTTATTATACAGGCTAAGTTTGACAGTTGTGAATCTGGGAGTCTCTGGACCCTCCTGTCCTGTCACCTTTGCATGTCATGCAGATCATTAAAGGTGACATGGTATTAATCTACATTTAGTCTCACATGTCTCTAGGCCAACTCACAGCAGGACCAGGATCATCTAATCCGGCACAGGGCCCATTTCAAAAGGCATACATGATGTATAGTGTGATCCCCGCATTAGATACACATACATATTACACACACATTTATTTTTGCTCCAAAACTATGAGCATCAATCTGATGCCACAACAGTCTCCACTCCTCTGGGGAGGCTTAGTGAGCTCAGGCATGATGGCTCATGGCTGGTGTTCCAAAATTAGGGCCTATCCCAGCTGTATACAAGCCTGTACAGTTCTTCCATACTATACTTTGGAAATGCATGGCTTTGTAGCAACATTATGCAACTGTTTTACCTTGCGTTTTTGCAAGTTTGTGAGTTTCTTTTTCGTAAACTTACTACTTTAATTTCAGAATGTTTAGTCTGCTAAATTTATGACTTTAATCTTCAAATTTCAGCATAAAAGTTTTGTTTTTTTTTGTCAGAATATTGATAGGCTGTTGTAGGAATGGGCCTTCCCCAAACTGTTGCCACAAAGCCAGAAAACACTACTGCCTGAAATTAGGTGACAAACCACCAAAAACTGCACGGGATAAAAAGTACACAAAAACGTGTGCAAGGTCGTCCATTTACTGTGTATTACTGTGGCCGTCATCCCTTATACGGTGTGTTCACATGTTCAGGGTTCACAGCAGCATTGATTGAATGGACCTTATGCAGCAGAGTGGTCCTTGTCTCCTAAGCCATCAGCGAAAAGAAGCTAGTCCCTAAATGGTCTAGTGGAGCAAACTCACCAGCTGAGATCAAGACAGCTTACTGTGCTCAGTGAGCGACAGAGAGAAGGAGACAGAGAGACAGAGAGTGAGGGCAGTGAGTGGAGAGCAAGGGAGTGCTGCTATATCCATACCCTCTCCCGGGGAGTCCATGTAATGAAAACAGGACACAGCAGAGTGGTCGGGACTGTAGGTGCTTTTCCCAGCGTTTCAGCAGGCGCCGTGTTGGATATCTGCAGCGCATGTGAGCTGAATGAACAAGGAAGTCAGGAAACTTAAGCGAGGCAGCGACGTGAAGTGAATGAGTGAGCAGGTTAAAAAAAAAAAAAAAAAACGGGAGGAAAAGCTGCTGTAACTTATCACCTCAAATCTAGCTGAAGGAGAGGGAGGGACAGAGGGAGGGAGGGAGGTAGTCGGTGTTAGTGGGTTTGGAAATCATTGCATCACATTTCTCCAGGGGAAGGCAGGAAAAGTGGAGAAGCGGGTTTACATGGTGTGACTGTGGCACTTGAGTGGTAGGAATGCATGTACTGAGATGTTCTCTCGGAAATACATGTGGAGATGAGACGTCGATGCTGCATCACATTTTTTCTGAAATTATAGCTGCTGTAGACATGAAAATCTGGTTTCCCTTCCCTCCTTTCAAGTCAGAATTTTCAGTAGGGGAAAGCTTGCAAATGTCTCATATAGATTTTAAAGTAGGTATGCTAATGATTATTTTAATAATTGATTAAAGCCGCACTAATAATTTTTTTTAACGTACAGGTACAGGTACGAATGCTAACCGGCTAGCTAACTGTCAGACATCAGTGACAGCACTCCTCCATTTATCCGTTTCCCTTTCCATTGTTCTTTCTTCTTCTTTTCTATCTCTGCCCATCCTATTCATCTCCTCTCCTTTGTCTTCCGCCTCACCTTTCTTCCTTCTCTTTCATGCCTTGCAGCATGTCTTGGGAGAGCTTTGTGCATAAACAGGTTTCTATAATGAGTGGCGAACCAGGACAGGGACAAACAATGGGACTGTGTGACAGTGGGGCCGGAAGGAAAAGAGAGACTCCGTGGGAAGGACGCTGAGGGAAAGGTTAAAGCTCTGGTGAGAGCAGGCATCATCTACACAGCATCCTGCTGCTTTCTCCCTGTCCGTCATGTTCACAGAAAAACACAGTGTGAGATCTCTGCCGCTGAGCGTGTGTGTATGTGTGAGTCTGAGCGAGTGTGCGGTGTTGGATCAGTGGAGTGATTTGTATTACCTATGCTTCTGTCCTTCCAATTTGCATGAACATATGGAGGTAAATAAATTCATGTTCACATGTTTTTAAAGGGCATGCTGCAACTGTCATGCTCTCGCTCCGGCAACAATGTAAAATTGATAATATCTGATAAACACGCCATGATGAGAAAACAGTGTTTAAAAATCCTCCATGTATCCATCTGGATAAATTACCATAAGATTGACACGTGCGTCTGGGGACGACAAAATGTCACCATGATAGGAAATATCTGCCGTGAAAGAGGCGACGAGGATCCTCCTTGGGGGGCGCTGACATGACTGGCTGAATGGAGCATTTGCAAAATAAAAGATTTTAATGTTGTAAGGTCAGGAGGGTCATCGGTCCGCGATTGCTGAATGTCAGATCGCCATCAGAATAAAATTGCAGTCTTGTGAGCGGCTACCTAGAGGAAATAACCTTTGAGGCATACTCTCCACTGACCTGATATATGGGGAAATCACATTTAACGCCAGTCAGAGAGAATAAACCCTCGGAGTCCATACTTCACCCTCTGATTATTCAGACATACATCTCAGCCTGGACTGTGGATAATCGAATTGATTTGCTCATTCCCACCCACAACTCCTTGCAGCAGTATATTTTCTTATTAAGCACTCTGGTGGCCTGACCACACTTTTGCAAGGAGTGGATGACACACACAGGTAGTGGATTAAAGCAATCAGAGGTGATATTTTCACGGTTTTTAGGGTATAAAACTACTGTAATTTCGGTCGCACGTTATTTTACAGTACGCGTAAAATACAGACACGGATGTAAAAAGCCATACTTTGTATGAAATTAGACAAAAAACTAGAAATATGTTCTTCCTTACACGGTATTAGACAATTTATTAGACCTGTTTTAGACTTTATAGTCTGTATAGTCACCCACAGACTAAATATTTCTCTATTTCTATAATTCTTTACTTGGTAGATCTGGTTCACAGTGTTTTTAAATGGGCAAGTAGCAGATATGTGATTTCACTTTAGTTTACAGTACAGTTGTGCTGTAATGTGTCCCGAATTACCCTCTAATAAAGTCTAATAAAGGGTCTAATACTGTCTGGAAAACATATTATTTTTAGTTTTTGTTTAAATTGTTATATCTTATTAGTATACTGTCAAATATAATGAGACCGTAATTTCTTGTAATCTTGTTTCATAAGACATTATGTGCGAAAAATGTGGTTGACTGAAGGAAGAAGTTCTGCACTGAGCCTGCTGTGACTCCATTTAATTTAAAGTTCTTCTTTATCAGGGCAAGCATCTCTCTAATCCAAGGCTGGTTCCTCTCTGATCCTCTATGCCAGACTGAGAATACACAAGCCAGACTGCTGGTGGAGCCGCGAATCTGCCGCGTCCTGATGTCTGTGAAGTTTGCATTCGCCACTACCAAGCCGTCGCTTTATTATCCCCGCTCTTCTCTTCTAAAGGTGACATTTGTCTAACTGTTCAATCCCTCTAACACGTGGCGGCGCAGCAGTTTGGGACCTATTCAGCTTTATAGTCCTGCTTTACAGTAGGTGTGCGCTGAATTTAGAATTCAGATAAGAAATGGCACGTCTTGGAGCTGCTGGGCACTTAAACCCCCCTTGCCATCCATTTAATTAAAAACAATACAATAAATTACAAGCAATGCTATCAAGAGGTGGGAGGGGGAGAGAAGAGGAAGTAACGGGAGGCAAGGTAAATTATGACCTTATGCCGGAAAACATTTTAAAGGGGGGATATCACGGCGGGTGCATAAATTTAAGAGTGCAAGTGCTGATCTGTCAATCATGTTCCCTGAACGCAACAGTCGGGGACAGAGAATCAGTATGCATCCATATTTCATGGTATATTTCATGCTGTAAACACCGCAAAAATGCTAATTTGTGCATGCATGTATGATGTATGAGAAAAACATGACATACACTCTTGGAAAAAAAAAGGGTGCTAATGAGAACCATAATGGTTTTTCTGCTTGTCCCCAGAGGGAAAACCCTTAACTAGAGTTTTAACTAGAACCCAACATTACATATACTGAAACAACCTGAAAGAAAGAATGAGAGGTTCTACAGAGAACCCTTCAATGGTGTAATGGTTCCACACAGAGCCCTCTACGGGAGTTCTATTCAGAATCTTTCCACCTTCTAAGGGTGCCAACAAAATCCCACCCAGGAGGCTCTACGAAGAGTCCTTTTATATCCCAAGTATTTTATCTAGCACACACCTAGAAGGTTCTACTGAGATTTAAAGGGTTTAAATCTAAAACCCACCAAAATGTCAAGGGTTTTATTTACAACCCAAACAGGAGGTTCTACTGAGAATACTTTCCTTTTATATTATGGAACGAAAGAAACCGTTCTTAAAGGATTTTAACGATTCTTGAAGAACTTCCAAAAAGGGCTCTTTGGATGAGAAGAAAGAACCTCTGAGGAACTGTTTCTTCAAAAAAGGGTTCTTCAAAAGCAAATGGTTTTGGTTAGAACCTCAGCCTGTCATGAAGAACCCTTGTGGAACTGCTTTTTCTAAGCGTGCATGTGGTCTGGCGCAGTAGCACATAGCCACTGATGTCAAGCGACCTATTATAAGATATGAGAAGTAGAATAAGTACAGAATAATGATTAAAAATGGTCCAATATGACAGGATAATCAACCAGAACGAGTCAAAAGCATTTCTTTTTTGAGACACACTCACCATGATGTGAGCCACACTCATCACCAAAAACCCTTTATCACTGTTTGCAGCCACCGCACTTCGCCACCGAAACAGACTGACAAACATCTGTTATAATCTGTAAACCAGCAGGCACATTAGCAGCTTTTGGGCTTATTCGCTTCATCCACTGTTGGACTAGTAGCTTCTCTACTGTAGAGATTTAAGCAGCGCTCCTAAATCCACCGTGTGATCGGCGCTCAATGATAATCCACGGAATATCGCAAATACTGTATCAGCGTGATTTCCAATCAAATCTGAAATAATATACGTATCAGATGCTCCGTTCAAGCCTGCATAATCAGTCCAGATCAGAGGATTTGAGGGCAGAATGAGTGAAAATGTGTGTGAAGTGGGACTGGAGGAGTATGAAAGCTATTTTGCTAGAATTAATGGGGTGCTGAACCAAATTTAACACATAAATGTTGTAAAAGAAAAGTGGTATTGATGGTGCTATCCTGTGAAAATGGTCACATCATGTCTCCTGTGTCTCTGGAGGAGTGTTATACAGCCTGATGATGTCATAGTGATGTCATTAGGGTCTCAGCTTGGGCTTGGAAAGTGCAAAGTCTGCAGTACGAGTTTAAAGACAGAGGTGTTCACCATACACTCTTATGTTGCATTATGGGAACTGTAGGATCTAGCAATTTTCGGAGCTTGATCAATACTAAAAAATAAAGGTCAAGATATTTCGGCCTCAGGTGATGCAGTTTTGAAGGTTATTTTAACTCGTGTTCATGTGCCCAACTTCATGGATGGGCAATATTTTTGTAACTGACAAAAGTTCAAAAAAAGTAAGGCTGAGTATCCTTGATATCGCTGCCAGTCAGGGCTGACCTCTGAAAGTCAAAGATTCAAATCATCAGTCTGAGATTCCTTTCACTTTTTCTGAGACTGTGTCGAAATTTTACATTTTCACATCGCAGAAGATGAAGAAAGGCATTAAAATGTGTCTTACTGGTAAAACATACTCGTGTAGGCTGATACAGAAGGTTGGTGTGGTGCTGAACTGACAAAAAAAAAAAGTCAAATCTTGAACAGCCAAATCTGACTCGACTGACAAAATTCTGAGTCGAGCACAGCCCTAGTCCCAGCACAATGCCCAATAATCCAACCAAACATTTCATGCCAACTTTAGATACTAAAAATGACTGAAATTCAGTACTCGGCCCTAAAAATAAGCGAAAAGAACATAGCTATGAGAGGAAGGAGTTACTGGGGGAAGTGTATTAAGACAAAAGTGTGTATTTGTGTGTCTGGGAATGCTGAATCTGTAGAACAATACGAGTGATGGAGTGTTTACATGATTACATTAGTCTGTTATTTGTCTGTCCGGATTGCCATCCTTGTGCTCGTATGTGTGTGTTTGTGTATGTAGCACAGCGGGAGGGAGGGAGGGAGGGAGGGAGGGGGAGCGTTGGGTGTGGGGAAGTACACAAGCAGCATACTGATGAGTTCCCAGCATGCACCGATCAAATTACACTACCTGCTCTCTACTCTCTTCGCTTGTCTTTCAGTCAATCTCGCCTGTTGCCCCTCCTTTAACCTGCTTCTCCCTCTGCAGGTAAACAACTCCGCTGCTCCACGGAGCGATGCTTCTGACCAGCTGCTGCCACAGTATTTGAATTCCCGGTGACCTGAGAGCCTCGTCTTGTCTATAGGACAGCTATCAGATGCCCCTTTGTGTTTGTTCCACAATCAGACAAACAGCTGCTTAAATATACACCCTATTCTTTTTCACACCCCTGTTAGCCAGAAAACGATGCGGGCCTGTATCCAAATCTCTTTTTTTTTATTGTTTATTTTTTTTCTAAAATAATATTATGTTAAGCAGTCAATGAGCTGAACAGTTATCAGCCAACTGTGACAGGATGAAACACTGGTGTTATTTTAGGAAACTTGGCAGTACATGCGCCTATTATTTGTTAATCGTACAATTTCTGGGCATCACTCTGGCATTTTATTTTCATCTTGGTCATCTCTGTGCTGATGTGTACGGCAAATAAAAGTGTTACATATTAAATAATTAAGGCATGATGAAATGAATAGTAATACGAATAAATACAGACCATGAATTTGTGAAATAATCCTATAAATGTTCAAACTCGGCTTATTATTAGGAAATGTTATATTATCCTGCTTTTTGCCACTATAATAGAGTTCACTGCAGGTCATTCCAGCAGTTTTTATTTCAAAATACCCTTTTTCCCAAATCTTTCTAATTTAAAAATATACTCTATTGTTTTGCACTTCTGAAACGGAGCCCCTGCAGAGGTGCGAGACCCCTCTGCCTTGCTGATGCTGCAGGGGCATGTAGTTTAAAACCCAGCTGCTAGTGCCACTGGCACACCTCGCCCACATCACTTAGACAAATTGACTCAGGGGTGATATAAATCAAAATTTTGAGAGAGAATAAAGTGAAGTAAGGAGTAAGAAGAGGGGAAGGAGAGAGATAAAACAGGACTGAGAGTCTACGCCAGCGGCTCTGTGAGGCTGTACTGTAGTCAAATGGGTGCATTAATGTTAACATGCTCACAGTGACAATGCTAACATGCTAACATTGTTAGATCACTGAATTCCAGTGTGTATTTTCAGAGCAAAGGGCTTTTGTTTACAGGATGTTGGGCTAACGCTGTCACCTTCAAAATATAATATGCAAAGTTAGCAGGATTCATCATTTGGGAACCAAATTTTGTGCTAATCCACCTAATAAACAGTAGATGCTGAGATACTTCACTGTTTAAACAAAAATCTGACCTGCTGGTGCAACTGGATGAAAAGTCAGAGGATCAGTAAAGTCAGAAGACTTAATCCTCTAGACGCCCTGAATGTCTGTACAAAATTTAATGGGGCTCCATTCAATAAGTTTTGGGATATTTTGGGCTGAACCAAAGCGATAGACCGACCCACCGACCGATATTTCCATCCCTCGAGCCACTGTGGTTGGTAGAAAAGACTTTGCCCTCGGCCTTTAAAAGAGAGGTGAAAGAAGGAGGGATAGAGCAAGAGAGGCTGAGTTAAAGCAATGGATCAATAGAGGTAGAGAGAGGCAGCCCGGGTGAGAGAAGAAAGAGAATCCATAAAACACAGATTAGGCTTCCTAAACCGGTCTAAAACAGAATCTCTAATATCAGTTGCTGTGCAGTAACACTGACGTGCAGAGTGGAGGTAGAGTCCCGCTGACTCTCCTCACGCACTGCAAGCTGGGATAGCGAGAGCTTTCACAGAATCGGACAGACGAGATGTTGCTCTGAATGCCGATGGAACTCGGTGCGGGGCTGGACACCGGGTCTAGGTCAAACGCTTTCAGAGGTGAAACGCAGCAGGGCCGGTTGACCCGGAGGTTGAGGGAGTGGAGTGGAGGCAGAGACGAGGTGGAGTCAAGGCGCAGGAGGAAAGTAAGTGGGTACAGCTGGTCTAGTGACTGAACTGTGGGAATGTTAAGAGGTGGAGCAGGATACATACAGGTTCCGGGGTTGACTGTAGTCGGGGCTTCCGCTAATGACAATTTTGGTAACACTTCGTACAACTGTAAAGTCTTCTAAACAAACCCTGTACCCCTCTAGTGTCAGTTATACATGCAAGGCTCCATGGTCAAGTTAGCAAAAATAAATGCAACAGGTAGATTTTAATAATAAAATAGGTTTAGAAAAAGATCATGCATTGGGTTAAAATAAGTACATTACTCATGTAAGTTAACATACGTAACATTTAAACGTTTAATTCACAAATGTTTCTGCATTAATTGCATGCAAAGGGTGCATTTGTCTTGCTTAAATCTGTGAAGTAAAGCAAATTATTATAAACATTTATAAAATGCAAAACACCCCACACCTCATAATGTTGGTATGGATCATTTAAAACTGTAATAATGGTGAAAACTATCCTTATAATGGTGCCAACACCCGATTTGTTACAATACAGGTACTGGACTGTGACCTTACAATGCCACTATGGCTAATAACCTGCATTTAAAAAGAAGAGACACCTTTAAAGATATAAAAAGGATGATGTGCAAGTATTGAAATCAGGATGCTAAACTAGCATGGTGAAGCTGGTGAAGCTGCGTTGCTGCGAGGCCGAGGGGTGGGGGGGGGGGTTAATCTGAGGCTGGGTAGTGAGGCAGTAATGCCAGAGCTCATGGGGAATTACTGGGGAGATTTGGAGGAAATCTGCTGGCAGCAATTTCCTTGTCGCTTTTATTAGCCTAGATGTGCAATTTGCTGCTGGCTGCTTTAATATGACAGCCTACGTCTTGCTTGTGTTTTTTACCCCCCCTCCCTCACACGAGCTGGGTGGGGGTTTGAGTTCAGAGATGCGCAGGGAGAAAAGAAAATGTGTCACTGTATGTTTGTTATGTAACACATTATGATACTGTACTTCCCCCCCCCCCCGCCCCACGGGGCAGTTGCTCATTTGCTTGTTCCCTTTGAAAAGGTTCAAAAGGTCACATACTGGGATCAAGTGTCTTGCTCAAGGGCACGTTAGCAGGGTGAATTCACAACATGGCCACTCTGCTTCGTTTCTACACTCTGAGAAATAAAAGTGCTAACTACAATCATAAATGGTTCTTCTGCTTGTTCTCAGAGGAGAAACCATTTTAATTTCCTGGTAGAACCTTTTATAAAGGCTCCACCTCCCGACTTAAAGGACCATCTGTGAAAAGGTTTCACCCAGAACTTCCTATGAGAGGTTCTACAGAGAAATCTTCTGTGGAGTAATGTGTTCACCCACCTGTCTGGGGGTTCTATCCAGAACCTTTCCACTCTCCAAGGATGCTAAAAAGAACCCAACCAGGGGGTTCCACCGAGAACCCTTTTATATTCCAAGTATTTTATGTAGAATCCACTCCGCGGGTTGTACCCAGAACACGTTAAAATTCCAAGGGTTTTCTCTATGAGCATCCTTTTAAATCCAAAGAGTTTATCTAGAACCCAACCAAGGGTTCTACAAAGAACCATTTTATACTCCAAGAGTTTTATTTAAAGTGAAATCTGATTAAAAAAAAAGAACCCTTGATAAAAGAGTTCTTCAAGGATCTTAATAATCTCTTTCTTTCAAAAAAGGGGTCTTGCCCTTTCTTCAAAAAAGGGTTCTTCAGGAGCAAATGGTTCTGAGTAGAACCTCAGTCCTTCAGGAAGAAGAGTGCAGGCCACCCGCTGCCACACATCACAGCTTGTTTTTGTGTGTGTGTGTGTGTGTATGGCAACATCCCGTATCTGTACCAGCCCATATGCCCCCTTAGGATGGATGCACACATCAAAGCGTCCCCCGGCAACACGCTATACATGCACCTAAGCACATATTGTCTATCTCCCTGTCACACACTCACACACACAGTCTCTGTCCAGGCCCACAGGCTCAGTGCTGTTTGGTATGTAAAGAATAATGAGGTGACCGACGCTGAATTGTGAAACATCATGGTCAAAATGGAGCAGGGAAAGCAGGTGTAAACGATTCTGAAATAATATTCAGGCCCTGCTGACTTACTTAAATATTACCTGCTAGGAAAGTCAATAGTTGTAGATAGTGAAGCATGCTGGAGCTTAATTACTAAGTATTGTATCTTGCTGAGCCCTTGAAATTAAGTTTGTTTCATTCAAAGCAAATCAAGCACCGAGTGCAGTGAATGATTAGCTGCGTGCAAAGATGTGAACGCACAGAGGGTACAGAGTACATGTGCAGCATCTTCCTTCTGATTGCTGCTTCTGACGCAGCAGCCGTCCCATACCTCCTCGTGTCTCATTAGACTGGGAGATAAACAGCAACAAGATTTCATTTCCTACAAAATGCTGAAAAACCCCTCCTGCATTTGCTTCTTATTACGAAGGAAAGCTGCACTGTGAGGGACGACGGCGAGGAAACCGAGAGATACTCGACAGAACTGCAGGAATAATGTGCAGGAGCGTGCCAAGACGAGTGGGAGTGAAGGTGGGAGGAAGAGGAGCCGCAGCTTATAGCATCGCTGCGTTTCAATCAACAGCGGCTTTGGGTTCTGATCCTGAGTTGGAGTCGGTATGAGCAAGTGCCGATAGAAAGACGGCAAACAGTAAAAACTATACACATGACAGTTTTAGGTGGATCATGTATTTGTATTCTCTATTCACAGACATTCAAACACTACAAAATCTTTGCAGACTTCATATGTAACTCTTAAGATTTGGGGTTATATTGGGCGAATCCTGTCAAAAATAAAAAGAGGTTCTCAGTTTGCTGTTGTGTAAATGATACGAGACAGAATCACTCAAGATGAAAATGAGTTTTCACGTCCCATCACGTAGCAGATACATAGGGGAGAAGGGGGTAAGTCAAGCCAGTGGGTAAAATTAGCCAGCTACTGTGTCAGGATAACCATAAACAAAAGTAATCATGTGACCACAAATTAAGGAAGTACCCTTTACATTACTCAAACCATCTTGGACTCAAGTATACAGAGAGTGGTAAGCAAACCAGAGCAAAAATAAATTATTTTTGTCACCCCAAAGGAATTCATCAGGCTACTAAAGTTATCAGTCTTGTATCTATTAAAATTTCTAAGTTTTGTAGACTATAAACAAACGTTTAAATATGCTACATATGCACAGAATAAACTGTGTATCTAAGTATTATTTTCTGATATTCTAAAGATAAGATCGACATGGCAAGGCAGTACACGAAAAAGATAAATAGAGGCTCAGATGTGTCAGTGTCAGAGGATAGGTCCATTTGGTCTGTGGCATCCGACCGCAAGATAGACAGATTGACACTGAAGAGCTATAACAACAAAAACCAGTGAAGGAGAAGTTCCCAGAACAGATGTTATCAAAATGACAAGTTTGAACTCGCCAGCCACATCAGGAAATTTACAGACCAGTTTCATGGACTAACTCCCTTAAAATAAGAACCCATAAAAAGAGCGTTATTGGATGGTAATGATTGTTCCCAGTATTAGTCAAATCCTCAGGTGTTACCAGGGAAACAGAGTTGAGAAAAGCTTGAGATATCGATTGACTCTGCTGCACGTCGGACAATTCTGGCCTCCACGTTGTCCATTAATACCTGATAACGGACACCTTATTGGGAATTATCCCTTATCTAATTTCCATGGGTACACAACAAGTACCGATTACCCGGTTCTGTATCACATTCCGTCCGATCTGGTCATGATGTTATATTCGGTCGAGTTAGCTAGTAGGTGAAGCTCTGACCATGATGGTGTTGGTTACTGTCACCAAAAAAAACAAAATGCTTTTGGAGTATACAGAAGCAACAGTATGCAAGTCTGTGTGTGGCTCTGCGATAAAGTCAAACTGGGGGCCAAAAGCATAACTGGTCCTCAGCATCGAGCCCGCAGCGACAGCACTCAGGCCTCAGTCCAGCAGCTCTGGACTCACTTCATAAAGACCCCTCCAACATCTCAGATGATGTGTATGTGTGTGAGTGTGTGTGGCTGCATCCACATTTTCATGCAACCTCCCCGAGTCTGAGTCTTTATGGCTGTGTGCTACTCTGTAGGGTGTTGTTTGGTGCAACTACACATCTTTTGGCGCTCAACAAAACAGCCAACAAGCAAGCTGTCTAAATTAGAGGGAACCAATTAAAAAAGCAATGGGTGGTAAACACAATCAAAGGCAACATGCCTGACATCTAAACCAATCTTCAAGGCATAATTCCTGAATACCTAAGAAATAAATTTGCTGTTTATTTTTTTGTGATAGACATAAAAATCACAGTGTGTGTGTGATCACACTGGAGGAAGTCTCTGACTGGATTTCAACAAACAGCAGTTGCTGAGAGGATGTGCCCCGCTGTGACAAGTCTCTTAGTTTTTGTGTAGACTGCACAACCAGCGTTTGTGAGATCTGCTGTGAATATATACAAGGAAGCAAGCTGGATTCCAGTAGAGCAAAATATTCACAGCTGTGTGCGTGATTCACTTTTTTTTTTTTTGCTCTGCGCATTCCCAAAGCATGGGCTGCGGCCCACAGGTGCACCTTGAAGGCCTTGCAGGTAGGCCTTGAGAGATCATAACAAAAAAAGCAGCACAAAAATGTCAATTAGGCTACCAGCAACACTACAAACGCTAACAAAAGGTCACAAAGTGCTGCACTGCATCTCAAATTAATCTTTGAGTTTTGAGCCTTAGGATGATGAAGTAGACCACTTCTATGTGGCACATACTGTTGACCTGCTCTCTCTCCCCCTATTAATTGCCTTCCCCGTCCTAAAAATCACAGAAATGTTATAGGGAGCAGAGTGGAAGAGGTTAATGTACAGACTGGTGCAGTGTTGCAGGACGGTTGCAAGGAAATAATACTTCTAATGACTACCAAGGGATCAAGCTGTTGAGACTGTTCTGATAAAGTGATGATTTGCCATTCTCTATTTATATAATGGAAAAGGTTAGAGTTTTTCACATGCTCAGTCACGCAGATCCAGTTATTCGCTCACCCCTATGGATGGTATTTTTCTATTCTGGGGTAAAGCCCCTGAGGGACATTGCGCAGGAAAACTGCCTGTCTGGCATTCTTTGGTCAAAGTCTGAGGAAATGTGGTGTTAGAGGGAAAAAAAAAAAAAAGAATCACAGAAAGGTGCCATACCTTGAGGGACAGAACTAATGAAGCAGGTAATGAATGAAACTGCTTCCTAAAACATCAGCTAGCACAGCTGGAGCATAATGGACTGCAAAAACAAATGAGTCACTTATCAGGTAGGTTGTGTCTCGCCCACCGGTGTTGTTGGCGTAAATACCAGAAACTATTAATGTCCAACTCATTATAAAAGAAGACAAATAACTCTTTGATAAATGGAAGCAAAGGGACGGATGATTATTAACCTTTTCTACATGCAAATGGAAAATTAGTCATTTTTGCAGTTATGTTCTTAGAAACAGAGGTGTGAATCACACCTGCATTGGCGTTCTTTTTGAATGGGTTGATGTGTGTCTGCTGACACTCCATCATGAGCCTCCAGACCTGAGTTCACCGCTGGTCTGACGCAGCTTGATTTTGGCCTGAATCAAGGAAACTTAAAAAGAAGGAAGGGTCAAGCACATCTTTAACTAACCTTGTGCCAGACCTCAGTGTCACTTCTACTGAAGCTTTTGGGAGATGCAATGTCAATCATGCTGTTTGGAGAGCAACAGCAATTAAACAAATATGTGCATCTGGAAAAATTCTCTGTCGTGTGTTCTTTTATTTGTTAGAGACATTTCTTCATCAAAGGTCATACGACGTAGATATGTTGGGTTTTAGTGTGTTTCTCCATGTATCCCTCATAAGCTTCAATAAATCTGGCATCAAGCAGAGCACAGAATGTTTGTTAAGGATGTAATGACCCTTTATTCTTCTTTAGTTTCCCCGAAAGTTGCCGTCCAGGAACTTGATCAGTCTCGGTCTCAAGACCACTTTTTGAAGATCTCGTCTCAAAATCAAACTCATTTTAACTTAGTCTTGTCTCAGTCTCAGACAAAGAGCAGTCAAGGTCTTATTTCCATACCTGTCAAGAATATATTCAAGTAATCCAAACATATTTCATGCAATTTGAAGGACAATCAAAGGGAGACTTCAGCAACTTACTGTTATATATTCAGACACTTGGGAGAGGAAGTGTATAAAAGGAACAGTCAAAATTAAAGCAACAGGAACAAAAATATCCTGACTTTTATTCCCTAGAATGCGTCAAGTTTAAAAAAAATCCAGGACCTATACTTCCCATAATGCAACTCAATAGCTTATGTCAGATCCTCCTTGCCTGGTAAACGCCCACGTCTTTTAAACTTCACACCCCCAGTTTATCAAACAAAAGCTCCTCCAGAAACATTATACAACAGTTTTCTTTGCAATATGACTAACGCTTTATACACAGTAACACGAACATGCAATGTACAGTATGTATCTGAATGTATTGTGCAGTTTACTCTTCTGGCAGCCATCAGAATGAAGCCTTCACAGCAGAAACGAGGCAAAGAGAAAAGGAACCAGGCCGATTCATCACGGGTGAAATGGAGTGGCAGGTGGCCTCCCTACTGGCCCAGTCCTGTTGTCCTCTGGTGTCCCGCTGCTCCCCCTCTTGGCCAGATATGGCTCACCCGTCTGCTCCCCTTCTGGCCCCTGTTACGCCCCATCAAGCCGGGGAGCCACAGCCAGGAGCCCGGACCTCGTACACCCCCTGCCTGAAGGATATCTGTGTGTGTGGATATAGCTGTGGACCTTGAGGGCGTTTCCGCCTCTATCAACACAGCCCCCGCTGAGGGTGACACCTGCGAATAACAGTTTAATAGCTGAGTAATGTCTCTGGCCTCCTCCCCAGCTGCGCCGGGGCAGCCTGGTGGGGCATGAGGCAATTGAAAAGCCTTTTAGTGTACACATGCAGACATGTCCATACACACACACGTGTACATAGACTGTATGTATTTTTTTATACCCATAACACACAGTGATGTGAGCTGATAAAACAGTCAGGAGGCTGTAAAACTGGGGCAGAAGTGCCAGCAGCCGGCCGACAAATGGGCTTATACGTCATATATCTTCATACTCCAGCTGCTCCTGATGCTAATGTTTTCCCTTCCATTACAGGTATGCGTGTCCGCTGGGGGAATTACTGTATATCGCACAGTACAGTGCATTCTCAGGCTGTGCAATCTCTGCAGACCAAACAGCTTCATTGTGGTGGTGAACATCCTGCTTTTTTCCCTCTAAATTTAATCCATACATTTTGCAGAATAGGACTATTACAGAAAAATGCGCCTGCCCGCACCGAATATTGATTCTGCAATTTGATGAAGTATTCCTTTTCACAGAGCCCTCTGATTATCCACCCAATGAGATTATCAAACAGCCTAAGTCAACTGTACACAAATTCAAGAGATGCTGGAGAGGATAAATATTTAAAAGTATGAAATTAAAGATTTTCAATGGTAAATTGGCCACAGAGGCATGAGAGGCTGAAGCAGAAGCAGGTTTGTTCCTGTTCGGTTTGGTGTTTGCGTGCGTGGCTGCATTCTGTCTCTCTAATCACTCCAATGAAACCAAATTCACAAATAAGCATTTTATCCCTAACCCTGCGCATGCAGCAGATATTTTATCTTGAAGTACACAAAGTTTAACTTGCCCTCTCTGTCAGCATGTGGAAGTGTGTTGGGTAACTTTAACTGTGTCCTGATGGATTAAAACTAAAAAGATATCTGGAACACTGAACACTCCTTGGAGAAATGGGGAATAAGTGAAGATGTTACAGAGAACCTGCTGAAGGCTGAATGCAAGTATTGAAAAACTAAACCACAACTTATGGAATCTAAAAAAAACACACTTTATAGCTGTAACAAGAAGGCCGTTTTACATTTCTGAAATGATAAATGATGATAAAAATAATGCTCAGGTTCTATTCTCTGCCACTATGAAAATGATTTACTCCACCAAATCTCCTGCTGGGGTCCTATTTAAATAAATGTAAGACATCTGCCACCTCCCTTTGAGATAAAATCTCACATTACTGAGATAATGTTCTAGTAGATTGATCCAGTCTCTCTCTTTTCCCCCCACATAAATAGATACTGTGTGTAATTTTCCTCATTAACTCCAGAGATCTCGAGGTGATGATGCAGCGGCCAGTTTTCCAACTGTTCCCTAGACTCCATTTCCATGAACTTTACTGCCTATCAAACCAAACACACTGTGACAAAGGTGTGATTATAGGTGCACTGCTGACAATGACCACTGGATGTCCCAACACTTTTGAAACCTAAGAAAAAGGCTGAAGAGTCTCAGCAGAGGCTGACAGAAGCTTCTTGTTCCAGTCTGACTCATTATCATACATTAATGTCTTTTGCACTTGGCATCCCAAAAAAAGAGCGCACAAAGGCTACAGTTCAAGATGCCGCAGCCAAACAAAAATAAAAAAGTCTGAGCATATTATTCCAGTAATAAGACTAACGTGGGGAATCGAGCATTCAGAATATGGAGTAAGTGAAAAAGGCTGAAGAGTCTCAGCAGAGGCTGACAGAAGCTCAAGTCAAGACAATTTTATTTATATAACGTCAAATCATAATAGAAGTTATTTCAGGCCACTTTTCATGTAGACTCACTCTCCTCTTAGGCGTAATGTTATTTACAGAAACCCATCAATTCCCACCATGAGAAGGCACTAAACTGACAGTGGCCAGGGAAAACTTTCTTCGGAGAGGCAGAAACCTCGAGCAGAACCATGCTTGGGGTGGGCGGCTGGGTTGAGAGAGAAAACGACCCATAATCAATTCTAAAATGTTTCTCGGACAACTAACCACTGGCTATAAACTCAAGAAAGCTCTCAGCTCATCAGGGACAGGTCTCACGAATGTACTTATAACATCTGAATCTGGTAAAGATGCATTTAACCACCACAGTCCTACTCTTTGGAACAAACAGCCTGATGATGTGATGATGTCTTGCACAGCAAATGCAAGACTTTCTTTCCACTCTCGGGCACTTTGTGTATCTTTGCATCTCTGTTGTATTCTACGGGTCAAAGGGTGCTTTCATACCAAACCCATTTAGTGCAGTTCAAGCTAACTCTGGTGCATGTGGCTGTTTGGTTCAGTTTGTTAAAGAAGAAGTCTGGTGGTGTGGAGTTTGGAAGATGTGAGCTTAACAGACCTCTGTAGCCCACTGCTCATCTCTGCTTGAGGCTTAAGGCTACATTAGCCGTTACTAGCATAACATGCCGAAATCTCCAAGAGAACTGTTGGTCGAGTTGTATAATGTAGGCAATCGGTTTTGACAACTAAGAAGAAGTTCTGCAATCAGTTTTAATACTTTTTAAAAACGTTTCCTTTGTGTGAACCAATCATGAAGTCACCCATTTACTTGTGGACTGCCATTCTGAAGCCCTGAGTTAGTTTTGTGAGCTTGGCACATTGTGCTGGACAGACTCACTGAGAATGACTTGCCCATCACTTGTCCAGGTAGCCACAGCCTAAAACATATCCTCGTTTTATCATCTGTTTTACTCTAAATGGGACCATAATTTACAAAATGAACATCATGCTTTATTGAAGAAGACTTGAAACTAGCTAATTGGACTTCTTTTTTAAAGTGGTGACATGCATTCTGCTGGCAATTAGAAATAATGCATGTTTAAGGTACTTTTCAGTCCTGGAAGCTCCATTTACTATTTAATATGCAGTTTACGATCACCGGTTAGTCCAGAAGACTTGATTACTCATTATTTTTCTTTGGTCTGGACCAAGTAACTAGAACTACAAGTGGGAACACTGATAAACCAATAACCAAGTGTTGTGAATACCTACTACATCTCATAATGCTTATTCATTCAATCCCTGATCAACTCTGACTGACAATAGAAGGCTAAAAACACTAAAAGTTGTCCTAAATAGCCTGTGGGACATGGGGAATGATTGACCGATTAGTCCATTTGTCCCCACTATGCGCCTTCCTGCCTCCCATGTTGATCTATGAGGATTTATCCCTGATGTCCAGCTTTGTGATGAGGATTCACTTGAATTGATAACAATGCGAATCAGACGTATCTTACTGTGCGCGGGATAATGGGCTCTCTGGCATTTGCCTGAATAATTTCTGCTTTCTCAAGCAGTCAAACAGACATCAGCATGTAGACTTTAAGCGACAGAACGCTAGGCTCACCCATCTTTTGCTCTGCACAGAAAGAATATCCATCTCGCAGACTAATTATTACTGACAGATGGATGGCAGGGTCACAGCAGATGCACCCACTTAGTACTAAAACCACCACTGCACCAATTGATCTTGATGTTCTTGTAATGTTAAAACCTTAGAGGACTGAAATGAGAATGGCAGCAGTGAATAATGGCGGCGGGAAGAGAGAGAGAGAGAAGAGCAGATAGCGTACTGACCGAGCAGACTAATTAGCGAGGAGAGAACAAGTAAACCGGAAACGAAGATGAAGAATGAAATGGATTTGATAGCTAATCACAAAATCTGGTGATTTCCAGAGAGCGATAATTAGAGTTTGTAATTTCTTCAATCTGAATGTGCCTTCCAAACACGATGGAGAAAAAAAAAGGTGATGGAAAAAGACAGACAGAGAAGCAGTGGGAGCACTTCTTTACATCTGTCAGCCGTTGGAGCTGAGTGGCATTCATCCTCCCCTCTGCTTTCACTAGCCTGGTCAGTAAATCACAGTCTCTCTCCTTTTTTTGTGCCTTTCCTGCCTTCTGCTGAGGTCAGCTTAGAGCGGTCCAGACGCAAGGAGGAGGCATCCATCACCTTTTTATACGTCCAAAGCCTCTGCCGCTTAATGCAGCCTGAGATAGAGCAGAAGACAATCCAATCAGCCAGCTGAGATTCAATCCTGCCACATTCCCGTGATTCTGCTATTTTCGGACTGAAAAATGCAGAGAGTAGCAGAAAGGGGCTTTTGGAATAAAAGAAAAAAGATGCAGAGACCAAAACAGTAGCTGCACACCGCCTGAGCGGATACATTTGGGACAGATGCAGGTAAGTATGGGCAAGTTAAACACGATGTTTGTTGAGAGGGAAATAATTTCCCAGGAGGCCGTTCTTTAAAGAGACTGGGATTCAAACATAAACACAGAATTGATGAGCGCTCTCATCGTGTCATGGTAAAGAATTCCCCTCACATGAGGAACTGGAGCAAGATAAATTTGGAGCCATTTTCTGGAAACAGCCTCTCGAGACTAATAAGGCGTTCTCAGAAAGAGAATTAATGTCCACTGCATTGTCCCCCTCGTTCTTCAGATGTGTGTGCATTGTCAAAACAGGGAACGAGAGAGTCAGTGTAAACAGATTATGCCTACTGGAGACAATGGCGGGTAGCCGACATTACGCCCCAGTGCTGAAAAGAGCCTATTAACCTCAGACTGGATGCCAGGAAAACAGGAGATAATCTACTGCCGCACCAATTTTAAAACCTCAAATCCTCACACAGTCGATGGCTACCGAACCTCTGCTTGGTGGTCCAAAACTGGGGAGGGGGGGGCTGCTACAGGCAGATCCGAGAGATAAGGACAAGATTTGGGAGGATAAACTCGTCCATGGATCTGCTGTTACAAGGCAGCCCCCCACCAAACGCTCCTTTAAACGCTACCTGGCCATTAAGTTGTTGCCAAGGTATTACACAGGCTATAAAGGTTGTTGCCAAGACAACCTTACACAGGTTGAGCAATGCCAGCGGTGCATGACTCCAGGAAGTCTTTCCGTGGAGATTTTAAAGACATTTTAAAGACACTAATAACATGAGTGTACACATTATAGTGTATCAGGGTCTGACAAAGAGGCAGGAAGGAAAAGACAATTGATTGGACACAAGTATGATGGCACACAGACTGTATTGTCACGACTAATGAAGTTTGTGTACTTGTCTTCTGTTCTTTGTTTTAGGAGGCTCCTAATCAGCTCACTCCTCCTCTCCAATCAGTTGCACCATAACTATGCTACAAGCGTGTGTGTGTGTGTGTGTGTGTGTGTGTGTGTCCCTCCAAGCTACTTTGCTCATTCTTTATTTTATTTACTATTTACAGTTTTACAGTTCTGTAGTCTTAGTAATCTGAAAGAACAGCGCAAGAAAATGTAATATAATAAAAATATTGCACAATATTTGCACCATCTCAACACAGAATACCCATAAAACAATGAAAGTGACATTGACAGTCAGTTAGCTGCTAGCAACACTGTTCCTAAATAAAACATCAAAGGCAAATCAAGGGAAAAAAGGGCTAATTTGAAGTGAATTTCACAACATACAGACACACATATCAAGAGAAAGTGTTTCACTCTTACATAAACTAAATAAAATGCACTTTGGCAGGCTTCATCGTTTCATTGTCAAGACACCGCAGGCATATAAGACATTTCAACCACCTGTCCAGTTCAATAAAGCCATATTCGAGGTCACTGCACTTCATTTGTTGCCGTAGTCCATTGTTTTTTAAATCTGTCCGACTTCATAACTACCGACTGACAAGATTCCATTCATACAGTCATGGCTGACGCATGCTTGAATGGTGGGAATGAAGATTTGTTAGATTTGAATGTAATCTATGAACTATTTTAGATTTTAAAATTAAAGTATTATTAATTGAGCTATGATGCCTTTTATCAAAAATGAAAATAATAGTGTCATGAACCCCACTGTGAGAATCGCTGGTCTGATGTACATGACAGACTCCTGGTGGATGGAGTTGTAGCAGTCTCCCATTACACGTTTATGCACATCATGTCATCATTTTAAACTCATCATCTTCACTGCTTTGAACTGGGACCACTGGGATCCGGAGCTGTGAAGCGGTCTGTCAAGTCCACTAACATACTGTAACATCATAATAAATTTGTCTTTTTTTTTCCTTCTGGAAACTAGTAAAGTTTACTGAGAAATTTAATAACTAACTGGTTTGAACAAAGGAACCGTGGGAAGACTTCAACAACAAACACCTGCATCATTTTATCTGGTATCTATTCAGGTAAAAAAATATATTTATTCATATTCTGTTCACATTTTTAAGTCCGCAGACCACTTAATACATGGAATGTCATGCAAATCATCATCAATTATGATGGCCTTTAGTTTTTCAATTTGTTTTCCTTGCAGTTCTACCCATTCATTACAGCCACCTGTTGGTTTGCAGCGGTTTTTAGGAGGTGGTGAAGAAGTGTTATCGATGCATGAATCATTTTCTGTTAGTCAGCAATGGTTAGCAAGCAATATTTTTAAAAGTATACATCATGGTTATCTAAGATCAAACTTCACACTGCTGCTCCTCTCGCTGTATAACCATCCACCCGTCAACTCTGACTTTCAGAGAGTAGGAGTCGAGGAGTGGAGTGTTTGGGGGCTGACTCTGCATCCGTAATGAAAGGCACCGAAAACAAACCAGCACAACAAAGCCGTTATGATAATCAAACATCATTTCTTGTCCTTTCTTTCATCTTAAAAATGGAGTATGTGTGCACACACTGAGGGGAAGGGCTTGCCTGCATGCACTTGTTTGTATTCTGCCGCAAGGACATATTAAGATTCAAATCATGTCTGCCTCCCATCTTGATAAATGGAAAGAGTCTGCAAAAACTTCCCTAAATGGCCCTCTGGCATGGCTGGGGAATAAATTGAGCTAATCAAGGGTGGCCTCACAATCACTGCATCCACAAAGTAATCAAAGAGTTGAAAAGGAAACACACTGTGCATGTAGATGTAGAGAGTGTGAGTGGATGTGTGTCAGAGTCAGTTTCAAGATATCTCCTCGTCTCGGCACTAAAAGCCACTTTGGAGCACTGCGGCCATAATTGGCGCTTTTCCTCCATTCATTGTACATGTGCGTTGTCACAGCGCGCGTAACAGCCTTTCTGTCACAGCTGTATGGATGCAGTAAGCGCACAGGCAAGTGTCTACATTAATAACCGCCTCATTCAGTTGACAGGCTGCTCAGGGCGACCCCGGAGAGATGTAGATGTACGCAGCCGCGGCGAAGATGCATGGTAAACTAAATGTTGACACTCAATAAAAATGAGCTCTTCTGCTCAAACGGCTTCTTCATGTCAGGATCCAAACCTCGGCGGACGCAAACAAATGACTGAAAGGGGGATGACTTTGCAAAGTCCCAGTTAGCTTAACCCTCCCCACCAACCCTTCCCCACATGGTTTTATTCTGTTCAAAATGAAACACGGCCAAATAACAATCTATTCCTCTGGGCCTGATGACCGTGGAATAAATCCTGGGATTTGGGCAAAACAGCGCACCTGCTTTCCTTGCTAATGGGCACGCTCGCACTCCCTCCAAAAAGTGTTTCCTGCAGCCAATTTAGTCACTGGCGAGGATATTCTCAGAGGTGGCAATCGCAGCAAACAAACAGTGAGTGTGTGTGTGTGTTTCTTTGACCGCTTCCCCCTGTGGAGATAGACTGAAGCCTGATGGATAACCACTCGGCCGAGCTGCTGTTCTTTTCTACGAGCCTGGGTCCGGTCCCAGGGGTGTCGCTACATAAAACTAGGCTGGAAAGGCAAATTCCACACAAATTCAACCTGATCATCTCATACATTTTGAGCTCACAGCTCTGAATAGCACTTTATTTCTAAAGACTGTTGACTTTATCTGCAGGCGCAGGCTAACTTTTAACATTGTGACAGCTCCTGCTGCTGTTTAAACGCCACTTATTAACCTTGCGTCATTGTCTATGCAAATCTTTGTTACTTATGCTCATTTCCTCCAAATACGGTCTTTCCTAACAAGCACTAAAAGCAACAGCCTCAAGCAAAAGCACTCAGCAAAGGTGAATCAGGTCTAAATACACATTAGAAAATATTAAAACTGCAAGCAGACATTTTACACATAACCAGAGGCAAGACTGTCCATGATCACTCAAAGGTTAGGGTGCTCTTAAGTGCCAGCATTACAATTTTGCATGCTCAGTCCGACGCATTTCAATGCCCTTACTTACCACCAATGTTAAGCATCAACTAAATATGTAAGTCACCTTCTCAACTGTCATCAAAAAACAATCAGTTCCACTAAACCAACAGGCAGTGCTCAGCTGCCGCATAATGAAAATGTGACATTGAAGTCCGACGTGGGAAAAAAGTCGCTGAAAACTGAACCAAATCATACTGTCTAAAGGAAGGACGAATGCAAATCTCTAATTTGAAATTGAAAGTACGTTTCACCTACAACCTCCATCGACTGCAAGCTTCAGTCGCCGAACAAAGGCAAATGTTTAACAGCTTTTCCCTGAACCACTCTTTGTCAAATACTTTTAACATCCCAGCAGGATCCTGTGACTTGCGCTTATGTACTACCAAAGGGCACAGAAGGATCCAGTCAAGTTGACATCCTCTGAAACACAAGGACAAGAGTGTGTGCAGGTAGCACAATAACCTGCCTTTCTCACGCTGCCCTGAGTGGCCTAAGTGCTCAGTCAGTCTGTTGAAACAGCCAGCGCGATGGTGTAATGGCTCGATGATGGGAACATTACTGAGAGGACAGAAAGAGGCTTTTTCAAAAGGCAATGGTCCATAATCCCTCTGTTTGTAACAACAAGAGGGTATATCAAGACTGCGTTGGACCTGAAACAACTCTCTTGTCCCCTCCGTCTCCTGGTGAAGAGCCCTTGTAAGAGGCCTGCTGAATGAAGGGAACTGAAGCGAGGGAAATAGACTTGCATGTGGAAAGGAATTACACAGATATCCTTCTGGATATCCACTGCTCGGAGGGCAACCAAATCTATGTCAGGATTAAGCGCGATGTACCTTCACAAATCTCCTTTGAATGTGGCAGGGCTTCAGATATATTCTCTTTTTTTCTAGCGCAGTTGGATAATTTGGAGCGTGCATGTTCGGGACATTACATATTGCGTTTTCATACCTGGGTGCAATCACAGATGGTCAGTGGCAGACCTCAGGAAATACAATTTCCTGTCTGTTAGCATTACTCAGGCAGGAAAATGAATGCAGTATTAGATGTCTTTGATTTTACAATGAAAACACAAGGCAGTGATCGGCACACACAAGGGCGCGCACACACACCTGCGACCGACTCACTGACCATGTTTGATTGTTCGTATTCCTCGCCTCTGCTTCCTTCCTCTGCTTCATCCCCCTTTTCAGCGACACTCGGTGCATCTTATCTCTTTCGACCCATGCCTCCCCTCGCTCACACACCGCTGCCTCTCCTGTTAAGAGGCGGGACGGCTGTGAGTGAACAGGCCCTTCCTCTGCGCTGCGCTGATAGAGCCTTAATCTGAAGACTGATGCCCAGGAAGAGGCTGATTAAAGGGGACCGATGAGGAAGAGGCAGGGCCTTATCACGGCCAGTGAAAGCATCTCAACTCTCCGGGCTAATTGGCCGGGGAGCGAGTGGCCAGCTGCTGGGCAGAGATTGGGTCACCTGATGGCTCTCCTTTCACACTGTCGCTGGGTGTACTTTTACGCACTCTCTCCCTCGAGTTTGCTCCCGTTTAATGAACTCAACCCTGTGATCCGCTGAGCTCTCTAGAAGCTGGGCTGATTGTGCTCCAGCTAACACCCCCCTCCTCCACATGGGGAGGACCTGGGAAGCCTGATGTAATTTTTTTGAAAACCCAACTCAAAGGGGGGGGATGGCACTACAACAGTAGGTAAAAGGATTAATTGAGCTGAACAATAGGGGCCGGTGAATCACTCACGGGATCGCTGATACAAATGCCTTGTTTACACAGGAACGTTTCCTCATGACACCCCCTTGATACTTGCTTGAAATTGCCGAGATAATTTACCCACTAAAACGTGTCCAAACCTTCGGGCCTCATGACAGTGTGGGTTTGGACAAGAACTAGGGCAAGAAATTAATTACATTTTTTTTTTTTGTCTTCTACAAGCTGAGCTCTGCGTTTGGCATCCTAGAAGCAAAACCTCTACGCAGCAGCAAAAAAACTGAGCACAAGAGAAATAATGAAGCACGAGTTTTGACTATGATAACAGTTTGAGAAAGATTGCATTTTCTTTATATGAATGCTCATTTTGGCTGGGTAGTGGTGCCCTCTTTTAAAGAATCGATCGAAATGACCCACAACCACCACAAGTAGTATCGAAACTTCGACAGTCAAGCAAAACCTGCATTCAATCCTTTTTGTCCTGGTGCATATACCTTCTGAGTAGTTGAAGCTGTAAACAATGCGCATTTGTGCTACAGCAAGAAACACACTCTCTTTCATGGTGAGCACCTGATAGGATTGAAATCCCTGTTGGTGCTCCCTGGCTATAATGTACATCCCACTGTATCTAAATGTTTCTTTCTATGTCCATTTTGACCCCGAAAGGAAGGTTATATTTGCACAAAAGTCCTGTTTAAATAAAATATAACCTGACTTGACTAATAGGTTATGTTAATTGGTATTTATGGTAATTGGATTCTTTCTGTATTCCTTAATCTATGCAAATTTCACTGAGATATGGGGAAAGACAGGGAGTACATTTCTTACAATCTCTCCAACCCTTGTACTTTACATTGTTACTTTCTGGCAGCTCGTGTATAATTAGGCCTTAAGAGGAGCGTTTTGGACATAAAATGAAATAGCTTAAACCTCAAATGAGGCGAGGAGCTCTGTTCTACATGCTACCAGTACAAGATGTCTGTTGGATGAATCCCGGTCCCTTGTCATCGCCCCTCACCGCACGCCCCCTCCCCCCCTCCCCTCTCCAAACTGCTTGCATTAGCATAAAACTCTTGTCAGACAGTGTGCGGGATTCAGCAGAAGTGTGATTGGAGAAAGAGAGGGCTTCTCAAAAAGAAAAAAAAAAAAAAAACAAAAGTGAAAAGAAGAGTGCTAGACTAGCATCAGGTCTGTGGGGGAAAAACTCATTTCCCCAACCCAGATCTGCACCACAAGCAGAATGGATGCGGAGCCCCTTAAACGTGCCAAGTTCAAGCCCATTTCAATATTCGCTCTTCAGCAAATCTAATACCTGTGACATTAAAATAAAGCTGCTTTCGCTGGATTTGTGCTCCAGCTTCCCTGATAAGATCAACAGGGCAAGGCAACACTTGAATACTGACAAAGAAAATTGGCTGCGAGTGCACTTCAAATCCACATGAAAGCGAGACCAGACACCCAGTCCCCCCTGTACACGCAGTTTTAAGCATAAAATCATTGTAAAAGTCTTGAACAGAGGACTGATTACTAAGGTTTCGTGTTATCAGAGGTGAAATAAAAGCTCTTGTCAGCTGTTCCACAAACAGTGAGATATAGGAGCATGATGATAAATGTATGAGGCGACTATCTAAGGGATCGTTACTGACACACGAGAATCTCTGAGGTACAAAGCTACATGTGGGGTTAGATCACTTTGTGTTGCAGAGCCTTACAGCATGTGATGTGTGGTGTCATGCTCAGTGAGGATAAAAAAGATGACTTTTAATAATCCATGAGATTTTTTGGGGGGGAATATTTTAACTGCTGACGTAGAGAGTTTTTCCTAGTTATTCTTACGGTATACTTTTAAGACAAACCCCAACAATTCCCCGGCCGAAGTTGGAAAGCTGCAAATCAGCAGGAAAAATCCAGAAGAAGACATCAAAGATGAAACCGTCAAATTTCTCTGATTTAACAAGCGCACTGCTGCATCTGGCCCCTCACTAAATCTGAGTGATAGCTGGTGAATACAAATAATGAAAGACACGGGGATATCCACAGAGGTTTATGTGTCCGTTCTGTATGCACACAGGCACTCTGTGTTCACAAGCGGGATCATCGCACTCTTTCCACATCACACTTCGACTGAACAGTGTTTTTTTTTTTTTACTCAGTGTTCCAGCCTGCAGAGCTTCATTTATGATGACGATAATTGAGTCTATAAAGAGAAATGCATCACCTGAGAAGGAGCGCAACAATTCATTACCCGCCACGTACCTCTCCATAAATTTACACAAGAGTATGTTTGTTATTTACAGAAGAGTCTGTTGGTGAATCATGAATACTGAAACACTTGTAAAGTTTAGATAACGATCTTTCTGTATATCACAGTCATTGTTATAAACCTTAAAGGACCTGTGTGTGGAATTTAGTGGCATCTAGTGGTAAAGTTGTAGATTACAACCAACTGAGTGCTGAGGGCCTCGTGTAGGAGAAACTACAGTGGCCACAAAAATTGTATTGCAACACTTAAGAATCGCAATACAGACTGAATCAGCACCCAAATATTGTAATTGGATCAAATCGGGCATATTCTCTCAGCCCACGTACAAACATGGCGGTTCTACATGGTGGCGTCCATGATGAACATATTAAAAAACACTGATTTAATTAAAGAGAACCAATAATATCGGATGCTTTCAAGCCCCGGAGCTTCAGTTGAAGCGACAGAGAGAGGCGCTCTCTAAATGTCTCTGTGAACGTGTTTAAAGTTTGCAGTTTTTCTGCCCTGAGGCAGACTGAATCACTACACTGGAGGGTCACAACGGCTGCCAACGCAGGTAAAAAGATTGCTGTTGGTTTGAAACTTTTTTATCTTCAAAATGTCAACCTTTTTTTTTCAGGATTTTTAAAAGGAAAAGGAAGAAAAAAGCTAAACTGACACCAAAGTAGATGTAGAATGAAATTATTTGCTATATCTCTGGTCGCAACACCTCCTGAGGGCATAAAAGGAAGAATTAACAAGTCAGCTAAAGAAATACTAATGTATTGGCATTTCTGTAATCATTCAGGGATTTATCTACTGCATGTATTTGGAGTTTTGTTCAAGGACACTTCAACTTTGTGTTCTACTGCTGTGATACCTTAGGCACCTTCAGCTACAAGCCAGTAACTGCTGATATCTTTACTTATTCATAAGACTGTTTATATTTTGGTGCGAGACATCTGAGACTTGAGAGCTTTCTGCCAAACAGCAAACATTTTTTATGCGAGAAGCTCCTAAATTCGCATTGACATGCTTGTTTTTGGTTACTCCCCACAGGTTTGATTTTGCCAAAACATAACTGAGAGAGGCAAGAAAAACCGAGGCTGGAGATTCCCAGAAGCACACGAATGCACCACGCCAGAAAACATGGCAAATTAGTCTGCACATGTAACCACAAAACAACCATGTAACAGGGACAAAAATAGAAGCTGTGTTGTTCAGTAAGTGGCCAGCTGTGGTCCATCATGTGTCTGTGTGCATAAGGGTGT
The DNA here is from genome assembly GCA_027495735.1 of Lutjanus campechanus. Classification (NCBI taxonomy): domain Eukaryota; kingdom Metazoa; phylum Chordata; class Actinopteri; order Lutjaniformes; family Lutjanidae; genus Lutjanus; species Lutjanus campechanus. The sequence continues at coordinate 74,228 of JAJHUR010090893.1, forward strand.
CCACATGTACGTAACTTGTAGGTTGGGCATAAATATAGAAAGGCACAATGGTAGTAAACAATATGATGTGCATAGAGAGATGCAGATTTCGCAACAAAATTGGCTGTTTTAATTTTTTCATTGAATTTGTTTTGTTATAGATGTTAGAAATGAACAAGGACATTGGTTACTTGGTTGAATTAAATTCAGTAATTGGGGGTGATCTAATCAGCTCTGTGCCACATTAACATTCTGAATAACTTCCACTGAGACATGCAGGTTCTGACCAATCCACCACCACCAACATCAAGTGTAAAGTATTCCGAATATCAGATTTTGTGAGTTTCTTACAAAAACAGTAGAATTCTATATCTCTTATATTGTTATAAAGCCACCTGCTTGCTTGTTTTTGCATTAATAATCAAATCGGTTCATTAATAAAATAAAAAAGACTACTTTTTTACCCAGTCTCCAGATCCTTAAAACACAAGATCCATAAGACAACTCCTCTCCTGCAGGCTGAAAACTTGCCATTTTCATTTATTCACATGTACAGGAGCCTGCATGTCCCGGTGGAAGTTGTGGCTATTCAGAAATCAATTATTTGGAATTAATGTTTTGGCATAGAGCTGATCAGATCGCCCCCAAGAACTGAATTGAATTAGGTAACCACTGTCATGTTCAATTTCTCAAGTTCATAACGAACCAAATTTCATGAAAATCGGTTCAGAATTAAGTAAGTAACAGTCCATTTTGTAGTGAAGTCTGCTTCTCTCAATATACGCTGTTTTCATTTACTTATGGAACTTGACCTGCCCAATATGGCGGAGGGGCAGATGGATGTTAAATCATCTATGCACGGGTTAAAGGTAGCTTGCTTGTTCATCCTACAAGAGAGCTTGCACTACACGAGCCTCTGACATCCTGCAGGATATCCATGGCTCAAACTATTCATGTTCCCCCAGTGAAAAGAAAGACAAGATGACATACTAGTGCCTGGCAACATAACCAATCACACTGGCTGACTCTTAACAAATGACATTATGACTCCTTGGCAAGTTCGCCTCGGCACGTTGATCCACCGCGACATTAAATGGCGGTTTATGCAAGGCAGAGTGAAGAACTGGCCCCGGTCAAACGTGCGTGTTTTGTGCTTCGCCAGACGAGGAGAGACAAGCCGCAAGAATTACAGGGGCAGAGACACTGAAAGAGACAGACATTAAGAATTAGAGGTACACGGAAGCTGAGCGAGACAGAAAGAGAAGCGGGGGGTGGTGGTGGTGGGGAGGGGAGGAAGACAGCGAGGCTTTGCATGGTGTAAATCACTGGGCCTGAAGCATGGTGCCAGGCCTGCCAAGCAGCTGTTTGGTATGCAGTGTGTAAAGCCTGTTCTCTATCGGAGCTGACATCCCGGGCAGAGGAATTATGATGAGAGATGATTGTATCATGACTGTAATTGTAAATGTAAATCCTGCAGCGCGGCCACCCTCTTTTTGTGCATAACGATGAGTTGCCCAAACAAAATTTACATTCCACTTCATATCGTGCGGCGACTGCATTACTTTGACAAACAATAACCATTGACAAATGAATAACATAAAAGGAGATGATTAACTCCAGAAAAGCAATCTGGGCAGATAATTTACGCTGTGCTCACGTGCTGAAGCTTCCCCAGGCGGCACTTGTTTTTTTCTGTGTTTGAATGTGTACGGCTACGGCAGCAGAGATTTATATTGTGTATAGTTAGTGTGCAGGAGGCCCCCACCTTCACTTATCTTTGTCATTACTGCACTTCAGCCTCATATTAAAAAATGTTAGCTGGGAAACTTCTAAAATCAAAGTTTTAGAAGAGTTAGAGAGACAAAATGCCACATGTGTGATGGAACAGCTGCTGATTCCTCTCATTATCCCAAAAACAACAAATATGTGCCACAGTAATTAGAGCAGTGTAATCACTGGTCTATGGTGATTATACACATACAAAGACAGAATATAGAAGGTATGGTCTATCGCCTTCTGTATAGGACTCCAGAGGCATCCATCTCATGCAGGCAGCGCAAGGAGACTCAACGCTGCATTGATACAACAACCGCAATTAGCATACACAAATAGCTGTGCGCTGCTGCTCATTTTTCACCAGCCAAAGAGGTGAACGAGCTAACAAAGTTGGCTCAAATTAGCCTAATTAAAGAAGCTAATTGATCCTCCTCTCTTGATACTGATCTTCTGGTCTGTGGAGGTTTGCATACAACACCGCTTCACACGACTTGAATATACTCGGTGGATGCAGGAGCCCGCATTTGTCAAGCACCTCAGTAGAACTCTCTCAAAATAATGACTTAGCATCTCAAAATAAAGACATATTATCTCAGAATAATGACTTATTATTGCAAAATACCTAAAAAATAATTACTTAGTATTGAGAGAGATTCTCATCATAGAGTCACAAGATCTTTTTTTGTATCACATTGGCAGAAATTAGCTTCCATAGTTTATGTATATATATATATATCATGACAAAGCTTCTAAGTATCAAGCAAATTCAGCCACTAAGTACACACCATCATAAGTAACAGTAAATCTGCCAATAGGTACCAAATAACAGTAAGGGTCTGCAAATCGCTATGTGCCAATGTGAATATGGCTTGAGGCTTTAATGTGCTCAGTTAAAGGACCAGTGTGTACAAGTTAGTGGCAGTTAGCTGTGAGGTTGTACACTGTAAACACATTTTTTCACTCCCCTCTTTCCAAACATGTAAGAGAACCTGTGGTTTGTTTTGTCTGTTCTGGGCTGCTGTCAAAACATGGCGGCAACCAAGATATAAACTGTTATGCCATATTCTGCCAGTAAGTCCCCCTAAATCTTACACACTGGACCTTTAACCAAAACAAACAATTTTCTTTTCTTGGCTTTAACTAGCTAAGTAGCCATTAGGCTAATGTGTTTTGCTGCTATCCACTGCAAGTGTTGCTGAGAGTTGCAGGAAAAGAATCGGAATGAACTCTGTGTTTTCACTGTTAGGAGTCGTCAAAGTCTGTGCTATGTCACTTGAATGCCTGCTACCTATCAGACACCACAGTCCGGGCAAAAAAAGACACCCCCTTCCATTTCTCCACTTTACTTTCTGTCCATATCCCCTCCCAATGATGTGATTGGCAGCTCTGGTTAAATCTGCGACCCGGAGTCCAATTACATGGAAGGGGTGTGAAGTATATGAGTCCGATTACGGGCCCATCTTCCCAGAAATAAGGACTCTGTCACCGGGGAGCTCTGGGCCTCACAGAGCCAGCCAAGCCTGGCCGCAAACGAGAGTGGTATTCTCTCCTCTGTCACTTCTCATTGTGGTGAAGCAGCCGCTCCGCATGCGAGCAAAGTAACCTGCAAACAGGCAGCGTAGCAGAAAATGCAAAGACATAGTCTACTATTTACATTTATCAAACACATAAGCACGCACACACAAGCTAACACACACACACACACACACAAACAAACACCCGTTTTTTTCTCTCTTTCTCATGCGACAAGCATGATTGCACATCCATGCATATTTGGACATCAAGCGGCCTATTTTTAAACGTTAATAAACTGAATTCCAGAGGAGCACCGTCTCACATCCCCAAACACAACATCAAGTGAACACTAACATTAATAATGCAGATCCCATCACAGTGGTTAGTCTTATCTACTTATAGAAAATGAAGCCCATAGCATACTGCACCAAGAATACTAAAAAGCAATTATTGCTCTCAGCTGTGGTGAGCCCCAAATTAATGAGGGAGAGTGAGACAACGGAGGTTTGGGTAAAAAAACTGCAGGATAATTTGTTTAGAGCATTAGGAGACAAAAAAAAGTTCTAAGAGTCTAGCTAATTGTATTCTGCTGGTGAAGTTGGGAAAGTGCAAAGGTAAGAGTGCCCCCGGTAGGAAGAGACCCAAATCTAAATGTATACAGCTTCTTTTAACACCACAGAAACATTCATTCTCTTTAGAATTTGCATGCTAATGATATTGTTGCAGCAGGTTCTTGTCTTCTTGCAGAGATGCCAGATGAAGCAGCAAAATGTGTCTTCATGCGAGTGATTGCCAGGAGAAAAATAATATACGGTGCCAGACAGAACGTGACAACAAGTTTGCATGTTCTACTGCAGTGTTTGAGAACAGTTACAGATGACTTAGTATCTAAAAACAATGACTTATTACTGCAAAAATAACTTTGGATCTCATAATGAAGATTTACTATCTTAAAATAATGATTTATTATCACAAAATAGTGACCTAATATCTCAAAATAATGACTTAAAATCCAAATAATGACTTGGTATCTCAAAATAACGACTTATTATTGCAAATAAATGCATTACAACGACTTAGAAAACATTCATTCTCTTTATAATTTGCATGCTACTTGTTCTTGTCCTCTTGCACAGATGACAGGTGAAGCAGCAAGCGATTTCCCCGGAAATAAAACTATATGGTGCTGGACTGAACGTGACCACAAGTTTGCATCTTCTGCCGCGGTGTTTGAGAACATTTTCTTCTCCTCTGCATGACCAGATAACGATCGCTCTCCCCTTCTTGCTGACACGGAAGTCAACCTCTCAACACTGAGTATCTCCCATACTGGTACCACTGGGGCCAGAGGAGGCTGACTTTCAAGTGGGGGCATCAAGTCAGGGCTAAAGCCTTCTCCGAGTCCCCTGGCTCTGAAGCTTAGGCTGCGAGCACGCATATCTGTGCATGAGTGAGTGAGTGTTTATGTGGGAGGGGTGTGCATTGAAAGGTCAAGAATCGGCCCACATCCTCCCTCAGAAGGAGGAGAGGAGAACAGAGGAGAGCTGGGTGCTGGGTGTGGGTGGGCAACTGTATAAATACAGTAAACAGCATGACAGCATGCCTGCCCTGTTCTCAAACTTATTTATTTGCAATAAATACGTATAAAGTGTCAGCGTGTCTTCATTAGTTTTCACAGATTGATGGGAAGAGACTGACATTTGACATTGTTACATAAGCACAACGAGGAAATCTGTGTCCTCCCACCATGTAGAATGAATACCAAAGAGATTGTATTTTAATGAGAGCCACAAGGTTTCAATAAGTGAACGTGGGAATCAATTCTTACACTCATTTGTGATGCAGCAATGTCACATCTAATAATACATAAACTACAATCACTACAGCAAATATTTAAATTAAAGCCCACATACTAGCCTTTGCTAGAGTGTCTTCATCGGTGGACGGAGCTGGTGGGAGAATCTCCATGACAACAGAGAAAACTCCATCCATTGATGGAGGGCATGAGATGTGGTTGCGGGGGCCAGAAAAAATCTTGTAAGTGGACCTAAATTTTCATCAAACTATTGTTTCCAGTAAGCTAAAAGTGTCTGAATGGTGAGTCCGGTGACGCTTTGGGTTGGTGGTTCGGACTGAGTCACTCAACAAAACAATGAGACTCAGCAATCGCCCCAGTCCAGAGCACTGGTATTTGACGACGTGGGAATGAAAGTGAATAGTCAAATATCCTTCTTCAAAATCAATTAGTCCACCTTTAATTCTAAAAAAAACAGAAGAATAATTATGTTTTTACAAACAAAAGGGAAAGAAATGGAATAGGGATGTCAGAAGGCACTGAGAGACGGGGTACTACATTGTTGTGTTTGATCTTTTCATGGGATTTGTTGACATTTGTGAGACAAATATTGACCAATGTGAGTCTTATCGTTTAACTCTTGATCTCTGCTTAAAAAAAAAGTTTTCTCTAATCTCATAATACTCTGAAAAGTCAGATTTTCAGATATCCGGCTCTGACATTTCTGCCTTCTGCCAATATAATGGAGGTGGAAGGAATGTAATTTGTGGAGTTCCAAACACTGGAAGCTGTCTGTAAATTGTTTGGAGCAACACAAACATTGATTCTGGGGAGTCAAAGACCTATTGAGGTTTTCATTTTTCAAAAAAACATCCAACAGTCTCCATTGTGGGTGTCGTAGTGGAGGATATCGGAGAAGGTTGAATCTGCATTGCTCGAAAACACCAGGGCTACAATGCAACATACTTTTTTTGTGATTTAGTGGCTGTTAAACAGATCACACTACCACACTTGTTCAAAAGGGCACCTTCCATCAACACTTACATCTCAGAGCGCACGGCTCTGCAGACCTGCTGTGCTGCTTCGCCTCACATCTCACGGCAAACGCTGCCATTACAATAATCTACTTTCTTATGAGCAACTTTGTTTTCTCGACCGCGCTGTAATCTCTGCAAAGCAGACTCCTATATCAATGCCACCCTGCATTACCCCTGACACTCAACGGTGCCGTGGTAAAACATGAAATATGGTCTCATAAAGGTCTTATCAGCCAGACGAGTGGACCTAAGAGTTCCAGACGAGTGCGCTTAAAGGCTCACGGTGAGTTTAAAGGATTTAACGATGTCTGGCCTTAGAATAATTTTAGTTGGATGCACGCAACAAGACTCTTTGGTAAGTAATTAGACACTTTGGGTTGAATGAGACGCAAATACAAAAAACATGGGTTGCACCTTGTTTTACAGTAAACTAATAAGATGCAACAAGCTGTATTTTGTATCAAATTAGACAAAAACTACAAACCCTTTATTAGACTTTATGTTAAAGTAATCAGGAACACATTACAACAGGACTGTGCTGTAATTTGAAACTGCATAATTTCCCATCCTAAGACCCTTATTAGACCTTATTAGAGTGTAACGAGGGACACATGACAACAGAACTGAACTGCAAATTAAAATGAACTCATATATCTGCTATTTCAAAACAATATGTGAACCAGATCTACCAAGTAAAGACCAAAATTGCAGAGGAAGAAAAATATTTTGTCCGTGGAGAACTGTACAGATTTATTGTAATACTGTTGGCAGGTAATGTGATTTGATCAAAGCTGGCATCGGTCTCGGCTACTCTGCAAATTGCACGTGACCAGCCAAAGAAGATGTGTCTGAAGTAGCAGATATGTGATTTCACTTTAGTTTACAGTCCTGTTCTGTTGTAATGTGTCCCTAATTGCCCTCTAATAAGGTCTAATAAGGGTTTAACAGTAGGAAATAATACAATTTAGTTTACAGTCCTGTTCTGTTGTAATAAGTATGGTTTGTTATATTTTAGTGCCTAATAAAGAACATATTATTTCCATTTTTTTCTAATTTAATACCAACGTACAGCATGTTATGTCTTATTAGTGCATGTAAAATAAAGTGCTGCCGAAAGATGTAACCAGATTTTCACAGTGTTTTCTATATTTGTGCTGGATGAGATAATTCTCTTTAATCCAGATAAAGCCGCTCTCATAAGATCATAGCTTAAGTCAACCAATGAGCAGATGTCAAAATCTCAGATAGAAAAATTAGGGTGCTTATTTGTTTTAACTCGTCTATTTAAATCCACGCCGCATTGATCAAAAGCCTCAGCTGCCGGCTCGCTCAGCACACGAGACAACACATTAAACAGTGGACGCACGCTCGGCTCCTGCTGTCCGACTGTTTGCTGTTTACCTGTCCTCTCAATCAACTTTTATTCATGTGGACTTTTCCAATAATCACTAATGTTTGTTTATCCTTTGCCTTACCTCCCACTTCTCCACTCAACAGGCGCTATTCAATCAATTCACCACGAGGCAAATTAAAAAAAAAGGAAACACAATTACTACTCACCGGGGTGATGTTCTATTCTGTTAATGGCTTCCTTTAATCCTGTATCTGCTCATGACAGCTACGGTATAAACTCACACAGATATGGAAATTTCCTTTTAAACACAGCAAATATCTGCATTAGTCTTTTCTTAGCACCAGGGAGACCAAAATACCTCAGCAGTGACGTTAACATTGATCCTACAAGGTGAATGAATTTACAAAAGCGGCATTGAAATCATTTCCTGTATTGTATAATTAAGACTGACACGGCAGACTTTGTGTCCTCTTTTCTAAAGAGAAAACAAGTTCTGTTCTCACTCTGGCCTCGGGCTGCCAACATCGACAGTGTGACAGAAGAAATCACGCTGATAAGCAGGTTGACAATCCTTGGTACTACAAAGCATCATTAAATGAGACCTTGATCAGTTTTTAACACTGCTGAAAATCCTCTCACGGACGAGGAGTTCTTATGTAAGAAAATGATGGACCAAGTAGAGGAAGAAGCAAAGTTTGCCCCCTTATCTCACTTATACCACTTAAACCTGCAGTAAGCAGTTTTATTTCATAGCTGATTTTGATATTTGCATGTCAATATTTAACTGAAACATTCCTTTAAAAAATGTGTCTGTGAGCGCCCACACTTTTGTATTTAGTTTTTTAAGAAACTGAACCCGATCTGAATCAAACAGCCAATCAAGGTTAGCTAGCACATAACTAGCCAGCAGTGCAGTGGCTCTGTCCAAACAAGTGTGTCTTTGTATCTTCCTTACCTCTGAATCAGACATAACTAGCCAAGAAGAACAGAAGTTAGTTTGCTCGTTAGAAGCCCAGCAAAATGTGTGCTTGTGTTTGGTGCATCATTTGGTGGGAAGGGCATAGTGGTCGAACTGCAGCATTAACAGAGGGGGGACAACCATTACTTGTCACGAAGGGTCCAGTGTGGATGATTTAGGGGGAATAATAATATCACTGTGTTTTTGTTACCTTAGAATGAGCCTGTTATATCTACAGAGGGCTTGGGTCCTCTTCTACAGAAGATGCCATGTTGCATCGCTATGTTTCTAGAATAGCCCGTTAACAGACGCACCAAACGATGGATTTAGAGGCGCCTTTTGTGTTTCTTGCGAGTTTTGTGACCACTGAATGTTCTCCTATATGCTTGGAAGGGGAGCAATATTCAGTTGCCTTCAACAACCTCACTGTTGGATGCCACACACTGGTCCTGTAAAGTGAGAAAAAGAGTTCTGCCAAACAATGGTGACCGTGGCAACAAGTGGGAATAGCAGGACAACAGTATATTTATTTGCCCTTCACCATTAGCAGACTTGACCAGTGAGCAGAATGCAGGAAAAACAAACTAACAGTGTGTTAACTTCTTGTTTTTCTTGATAATCTTTTAAATGTTTATGTCTGACTTTCACCAACACAAGCCACTGGCCTCACTTGTAAAAGCAAAGACTGTAGCTGACTGCAGTGTATTTGATTGAATTAATTAAATAGTCAACGTTTCATTTGTAAAAAGACATATTTTGTTTTTGTTTTATTACACAGTCTTGCTTTAATCCATGGTTTATTTTGATGTTCTAACAGATTCATTTCTCATGCCCATTCAGAATTATTCCTCTTGTGCATTGGATATCTTCATATATTTGCACTCCCACTATAATTTTTATGACAAGACTGCAAAAGTTCAAGTCCAGTTCAGCTACAACCCTTCACTAGTCCATCATTTTTCATTTTTGCTCTGAGCTGAATTGACACAGCGTTCTTACAATCTCATCAGCCCAAAAACTGCTGGACCCAAACCAGCTGAAATTTCAAACAAACTCCTATCTGCATGCACATGCTGTCTGTAGACTACAGTTGCAGACTGTGGCAACACCTATTTTCTGTTAATTGGAAATACATTTGTTTGCTCACTATCTCCAAAAAGGTTATTACAACAAGTGCAGGCTAAATTATTGGACTGGCTGAAGACGGCGAGCCCTTTGCACGCCTCATTGTTTGAGAAAACACTGTGTAATCAGCTGCTGTGTGCATTCATTCATTTTTATTGTATCTGTGCTCCATAATAAGAACTTTGGTCGAATTTCACCATGCTGCCGCAGTGTTTATGAAGAAATCAAAAAGGACTATCCAAAAAAAAAAAAAAAAGGGTCACTTTGAAGTTCCACATTTCCAAAGCACTAACAGTCTACTTTGACCATAACTTCAACACATTTTCTCCCCGAGTACACTGCTGGATATTAAAGTTTCTCTGTTGCTAGTGCCAAAAAAAACAACCCAGCCCTGTCTCCTAGAAATTAGGTTTATATACAGCTAATTAGCAACAGCAAATATGTTTTTGAAGGAAACATGGTGCAGACCAAATGACATTTCTGTTAACATCATGAGGATGTGTTAATTAACATACGTGGCTAGTTGCAAAAATGTCACTGACAACATATTACCCACTAGTAGTGACTACACCATTACTCAGAAGTCAGCAGTGTGTGCGACATGAAATTTTTTTTAATTAACATTTAACTAAAATGACGATCTTTCCCTTACTCTGACTGTATTAAAGTCCACGATGGGGTAGGTTGGATTGTTTTCTGTTTTCTGTCA
>JAJHUR010090894.1:0-27069 GCA_027495735.1 Lutjanus campechanus
ACTGAAAGCAGCCTCTCTAATCATTAATGTAAATCGTTAAAGAAAGCACTCATACCCTACAACACATAATAAAGAAATCATCTGGAAAGCTGACCCGCTCAACATCATTTGAAGATGATTTATAGATTATTAATTTATTAATTCATTAATTTTAGGACTGCAGCTAACATTTAGTTTCATTGGGGACTAATGGATCGATTATTTTCTCGATAAACTGATTAGTTGTTTTGTCTATAAAATGTCAGAAAATGGTGAAAAAATGTCAATCAGTCTAACAGTTTCCAAAACCCAAAATGACGGCCTCAAATGTCTTTTTCTGCTCACAACCCAGAGAAATTTAGTTTACGGTTACAGAGGAGTAAAGAAACCAGAAAATATTCACATATATGAAACTGAAATTAGGAAATTGTGACCAAAAAAATTTACTCAAACCGATTAGTCGATTATCAAAATACAGGCAGTTAATTTAATAATCAATTAATCATTGTAGCTCTAGTTAATTGATGTATAAAACTTAAAAACCACGACCAACATGACCATGGCCACACAAATGGGCTCAAGTACTTTGCTATTTACACATTATGGGCACTGAATGTGAAAATGGCAACTGTGTCAGTCAGAAAATAGCAGTGACAGGTGCACTGTGCTGCAGGCTGCTTTGTGCTAATCTGTAAGCTCACCACTAGATGCCACTAAATCCTACACACTGGTCCTTGCACAGTATTATTTTACAGACCCTTATAGAAAGAAAAAACATGAGAGACAGAAGGAACCCAATGCTGCTGCTGAATTATACACCGCATACGGTGAAGGTGACATCAATGATGGACAATCAAGCAAGAAATTTCTTTTTTCAGGAATCAAGTGCCAAGTTACAATGTTTACAAAGGACCGTAAAACTAAAATGTGACTGGTTAGTCTTGTACCTGATGTCGCGCCTTAACTGCTTCCTCCACCACCACACGAGCCGGCAGCCAGGCGGACCGGTAGAAGTTCAGACGGTCCAGGAACTCCTCCCCGACCATCTTCAGAGCCTTTCTGAAACCGTCCTGGTAAAAACATGTGTATATGCACATACAGTGTAAGAATCTGAGAGCAACACTGAATCACATTAGAAATTTAGATTTTTGACAACTGACTAGACTTTAGATGGCATTTTTCATTAAAACTGAACTCACTCATGATCATTCATGTCAGTACTACACCGCCTCTGTATTCCAATAGTTTGATATCAAATACATTACAAGTGAAACCCTGTGGTGCATAAAATGTTGGTGATACAGGCTTGTCCGAAACCACACTAATCCTTGCAGCTGTGCTTCATCATCTTCTTGTTATGTGTTGCACAAACCCCAGTCCGACCTCACTCTGTCATAGTCTTGTAAGCAGAAAACTCAAGAGAGCACGAGACACAATTATAGGCACAGAGACATGCTATCACAAACACTTGCACACCCGGTTTGTCAGGCAAAAGTCTGATCTGCATACATCTGACTGAGGAAGGGGGCTGCGATGTCCCTGAATTTTAACACTTGTGGATGGAGGAGATGAAAATCCATTAGGTTTTTCATTATCACAAACAGCCACAGTTGAGAGTTCAGCAGGTCAGTCTACCATCAAGATGTCTGCCAAACATTTTTGAATACAAATCTTTCACACTTCCTGATCTCCCTGAGCTGTCTCACCTCACAGTGTGAGTTGGTGAGGAAATTGGAAGGAAAGTGCAGCGACAAGAATTATAATCATGTGAATTGAAATGTGGGGGGAAAAAAACAAGTAGGACAGCAGCTCCTCCACTGAGACCAATGACGGAGAAGAAAATAGTTGGCATTGTCAACATATATGCAGTGCCTGGCTGCAGGTATCTCGTGAGACTGTGGAAAAAACAGGTCTGATTCCCTGTAGGTAATTATTCCCCTCCTACTAATGAGAGATGGAAAAGTCACACAAGGCAATTTCTGAACACCCTCTGAACACACCTGTTATGTTTACAACAACCTGAAAACCTTTTTTTTTTATTTTACAGAGAGGCCACTGTGGAGAAGCAGGACCTATCCATGGTACAGGGTGACAAATTAAAGAGTCATCAACTACGTTTTGTTTTTTGGACTAGCGATTATTTTCATCGTTGATTATCCTGTCAATTATTTTCTCGATTACTCGATTAGTTGTTTGGTCTATAACATCACAATTTTGGTCAAAGATGATTTCTTGTTTTGTCCACATTCAATTTATTCAATTTACTGTCATAGAGGAGTAAAAAAATAAATAAAAATACTCAAACTGATTATTCGATTATCAAAATATTTGGTGATTAATCTAATAAAGGATTAATTGATAAAGTTAAAATCATTAAATAATTAAAGTTCATGTTTTTGTTATCAGTCATCGTTTCCAGTGTGAGGATTTGTTGCTCTTCTTCCTCTTTTGCAACAGTAACTCAATATCTTTTCACCTAATTTATATAGTGCAGGGATAATCCAGAGATTATTATTTTTAGAGATTTAGAGATTAATCTATAATAATACATCATCATTATTAGATGATTTTATATTTTGTATTAATAATCCAAATCTGCAAAGTAACTAGTAACTAAAGTTATCAAATAAGTGAAGTGATGTTAAAAGTACAATATTGGCTTCACAAATGTAGTGGAGTAGAAGTATATCAGCATAAAATGGAAATACTTAAGTAAAGTACAGGTACCTAAACCTAAAACTTGAGTAAATGTGTCCTCACTTTGACATGTTGTCCACTTGGATTCAAGGTGTCTTGCAGCTCCACAAATTGATCAACTGATCTGTCTAAAGCTGTCCTAAAATAAAATCCTATTCTGATCTGAGTAGAGAAAAAGAGAGAAGACATTACGACATTATGCAGGGTGTCTTCTGTGTTTTCCCCAGAGATGTTCTGATTGCATTTTCTTTTTTTTCGGCTGATTCTGATTTTCTTTCAAAGATCTAAAATTGCAGCATTCAAAAACATTTTTGTACCTTTTCTTTAATGGAAAATTAAGTTGTATGTTTATGATAAAATACTGACTATTAAATAACTAAATAACATTTTCACCAAAAGTGCTCCAGGTTACTGCCAGGCCTTGTCCTCCTTTCCTCCTCCTCCTTTTCTCACTTACTCACCTTTTCCTTTTCCAACCTTTCCTCTCCTGTCTTCCCTCATACTTTCTTGTCCTCTCCTCTATTTCTCCCTGTCCTCTTTCCATAACTCTTCTCTTCATCCTGTTATTGGCAGCGCTGCTTACATGTGGCTGCAGTGATTCTTCATCTATTCAGAGCGGCGTCTTGCCTGCTCTTTCTGCATGACGTGCCCAGTTCTCAGCAAAAATAGACAGTGAAAATGATCTGTTGATAATCATATCAATGTCACATCAGCAACAGGAGACCTTTCTCTACAGTTTCAATGTCTATATATGCACTATATGTCACAGACATGAAAAAACAGGGTGAAAGGCAGCACTTTTCTGATGCGCTCTCTCTTCTTCTTTCCCTCTGTTAATGAGCTTAAACAAAAAGTTTAAAAATCACAGACTTTCTGGTTACAACTCTTTCCCTCTCTCCACAACTCTTCAGCAAACTAAATGTAGCAAGATACAGCTGGGGTTAGCACCGCCTCAGCAGAAATGCCGTTTGACACCACATTGTTGCTGTGCACATGACGTGAACCATCTACAATGCATGCGTGTAAATTTGACCAACCGTCCAATTCCGGTCACCAGACAATCAATGGGTACATCTTCACTTTTCCCCTCAATATATGTAGTAATGTAAACACCACAATACCCAGAGTGTTCATGAGTCATGGTAATAATCCATAGAGTCTTGTTACAGTTCGGTCAATAACGTTGAGGCGCAGCCATTATGAAGATATTGGGATGTAAACAACAGAAAGGATTACACGATGAATATTCAATTCAAGCCGACTTCAGGATGTCCACAGAACCACAGAAAAGTTCAGTAAAACGTTTTGGAAGCAGCTAAGGACTTGGTCAGCAGGAAAGGCCCCAGCATTTTGAGAAACTAAAGTTAACAGGTGGTTAAGATCTGTATGACCCAACTCCTTTGTCTTGGAATAACAACCCGATCATTTTGCCTTCTATTTTGTATCCTGACATAGTGAATTATCTTGTGTTTTTACCAAGGCCACAAACAGCTGAAGACCTTAAATGTAACAAAGGTAACAAAGATTTGGAAACGTACAACTAGATGGCAGGTAGATGGCCAGAGAAGCTCAGGTTCTGCTCACCAATGCTTATTGTGAAAGTAGCATCAACTGATCAACTGATTTTTACATTTTGGAAACTTAAATATCAAAGACTTTTATGATTTCAAGTCTGATAGCCTACTAGAACAAGAATTTGGATCAAAATGCTCATCTGTCATTAACATGTAAGCAATTAAAACAACACTCTTCAATCACTTCATTAACAACGTCAACTGATGAAAAACTAGTTACTTATTCTAACAAGCTAATATTATATGGTTGACCAAAACTGACCGTTTTGAGAGACAATTGCCGCATTCAAATAGAACTCAAGGGAAGTTGTGTACACGATTAATGAGCTCTGCGCTGTTCAAGAAACAAGGTTGTGGATACCAGACAAAAGGGGTGTTTATAAGAACTCTTCTTGTGAACATGGTAAATGCGAAAACGCAACCCCATTTAATGCAAGCAAATCATCTGCTGCAAGTTTGGAAGGGTTGTTTATGGTCAGTGCCCCCAACATGGCTGACCTCCTGATCAATGACACGCTGAGAAAACACTTTATGTGCATATAATGAAACACATAATACTGTATCTACAGAGCGCCATGACACACTAATGTGCAACCAAAAGGGGTTCACTTTGTCATGCTGTGACACCTTGTGATGTTGCTGAATTTTTCATATTTTGTAAGAATGCATTTTATTCCTTGTGAAGTCATTTGATCTTAAAAATATCACTACAAAACACAAAAATAAAACGTTGCATTTCAATATCTTGTACCACAGAATCAGACCCACACACAATCTGATCAACCTGATGTATAATAAACGTGCTGCATCAGACCAGTGTCTGTGCTGCTGATTGTGGAAACACATTCATACTCGTGCATCCCTCACCTCAGTGTCCTGACTCTTGCTGTTCCAGCACGGATTCAGGTGGCTGACACGTGCACTCAGCGTGGTGGAGACGGAGTAGCGGGCCTCCCCGTCATACTGTGAAATGCCATTGTCTACAGCATCCACCTCCTCCACAAAGTTCTCGTACAGCTGCGGGGAATTGGAAGTGACATGTGACAGGAGAGGTTATGGACCCGTAATGACACACGGGAATCAGCCGTTGCATGTTTATGCTTATTTTGAAAGGGAATAAATGCCAGTAAACCCTCGCTTTTTCAAGCTAGAGAAGATAAGACAAGACTTTCAGGAGGGAGAAATGTACTGGGATTACATTATCCTGATTGAAGTCCATTTGGTCACAGTGTATGGGCAGTTAGTCAAGACTTAAGTGCACGGCGAGGTCATTAAACCAAAAGCAAAAGACGAATTGCTGCTATTTTACAGTTCACTAGCAAACCTCCAAGAAGAAGTGGGAGAGGAGCAGAGAAGCAGAGACGTATTTAGTGCTGAAAAGTCAACTCAGTACATCGGAAGGTCAATCACCAAAGGGTTGACATTTTACAAGTGGCTTACAAATGGAACTAAGTTTTGGGGCAAAAATAGAGGTTCAGTTTGTCTGAACCGTCTGGCAGACGACGAGACACACGCAACATCCTAAAATAAATAAAGCCGCAGCCATGAGTAAAAGGATTACTCAGGGCTTTAAACACACTGACACATCAAAAGGCCAATGATAATATGAGTTAATAGTGCTAATATTTATGGTGACCTAAGATTTGGCTGGCTTAATGTGCCTGGACATCAAAACTGCTTTGTGTGCCAAGGCCTCCTGCTGGCCCTGCTGTCTGTAATGCTTTAAATATAACTGCAGTGTCCCCGCTTTGATTCTGGCAGAGACACTTTGCCACGTCCCCGTCTCTCTCCTTTTATTTCTGATCACACTCTACCGCCAACCGTCTGATGAAGGCAAAATGCCATAAACTTAACAATAAACATTCAGTATTTGACAGTGATTGCATGGTTTCCGTTTTTAAAACAACCAACGTGGAGATAAGCGTCCTTTAATTCCACTGTAATTCATTTTACCAAAGGAACTGGAGGGCTAGCTTTCCTCTTTACATCTTAACAGACTTTTCTGTTCTCAGTCTTCCAACTTCATGATAAAATTGACAATGGCTTTTTTTTTTCAACTTTAATATTTATTGTTTTCTTGTTTGAATGTACAACTGAAAGTCCTGTGCATGTTATCCTAAGATTTTTCAACAGCCAAAAAGAAAATAAAACAAAAACTAGAGAATAAATGAGAAACAAGTGTCCAAAGAAGGCCTTGTACAAATCTAGTATCTTAAAATTTATATTTCAGCTGGTCAATTAACATTTTTTGTTGTGTCATAAATCATCCACTTCTTCAATTTACTAACAAAAACATTTCTCAGATGTGAGCAGCAGTGTACACTGTACTTTTCTCTGATTAATGTGTGTTTATGATTTCTACATTTTTCTTGTTATGGTTTTTGTTAACTTTTTTAATGATGTACTTAATATACATCTGTTTATCATTTTATAATGCTCAGGCCTGCAACAAAATGATCATTAATACTGTGGAAAAATAGCAAAATGTCATTCTTAAAAAAATAAACAAACAAGAAACATTTTCTCTTACTCCAAGCAGACAGGTCATGTTTTTCATGACATAAATCTCTTAATTTATAACCCTTGTTCTATAGCAGGGGGCTCAGTCTTGTACCAGTTTCTTGTTATTGCCTTCTTCCTTGTGATCAATAATACATTGCCTAAATATCAATCATTATCAATGGCACAATCCTATATATATTTATCCAAGGTACATCACTTTGCATTCATTAGGTATTGCATTTACCAGAATGTCTTTAATTATATCATACACATTTTCCCAAAATTAGTGTAATTTATGACAAAAATGTGTGAGTGGTGCACCTCTCTATTCCTGATTGTTCTGAATCAGTTGGTTTGCTCTTTATTTTTGGTGCAGTGAAGTCACAGGTTTTCCATCTGAACTCCCTCCATGTCCTTGAATTTGCCGTGGTGTGTTAAGTTTCACACATGTTGAGCTGTTCTTCCATTGTAATTTTAATATTTAGTCCCCTCTTCCATTTACCTTTAACATACAGTGGAGGAAGCTTTACAGTTTCTTAGATGGTATACCACTGACATTGTCCTGAATCTTGTGCTCCTGTACATCAAAACACTTAATTTAAAATAACTATAAATATCTATAAAAGTTCTTCACTCCTCGTTGTTGTACACATTACTGTGATCCTCTTTCTTTCACAATTTCTTAAGTTCTGGTTTCTCAAAGTTGGTTTAAATCAAAACTGATGATTGATTTTGGGTTCAGGTCACTGGCGGAGGTGATGTCTTTGATACAAGTGAGGCGATGGGAAAACATCTGTTTCCAACGGGGTGTTTGTGTTGTGAATAAAACACAGGGGCTGCTAATCCACTGCCTGCTATAAATCTGTCGTCTTTCCCCTCTCACCTTGTCAAAGAGCACCTCCAGCTGCTTGTCGTCCTCCTTCAGCTGCGTCAACTGAGCCAGCAGCTGACGTCCGAAGTGCAGGTAGACCAGGCCAGCCGAGCTGAGCTTGGTCACCCACGGCTTCTCTGGACGCAGGCTGTGGAAGGTCTCTGCAAAGGTCCTGAACAGAGGGAGGATACTCTGTTAGCTGACTGCAACAGAAACACTCTGTGAGTGTGGGTGAAAAAAGTATCCATTTAAAAACTGGCTCTTGTATGTACAATGTTTCGAAGCAGAGCCTTCCATGTCATGCATCCGAACTTCGGTCTAGAACAGCTGTATAAATCAGCAACTATGTAAATTGGTCAGTACATTTAGGCTGTAACCATTGTTTGTTTTTCTTCTTCATTTACTCTCATGAATGTTAAAAACAGCATCAGATCCTTACAGTTAAGAAGCTGAAACCAGAAAATGTTTGCTATTTTTACTTGAAAAGTGACTGAAACAATTAATCCACTATCAAAATAGTTGGCAACTAATTTTATTTTGATCAGCAAATTGATTAGTCAACTAATTGTTGTCTCTCTAAGATAAATATATATAGACTATTAAAACAGAATAACCTAGTCATTAGAAGTCAATCCACAGAAGATGAATTGTGAACAATGTTGATAATCGATTAATCATCCAGCAAGCATCATTTTTAAAATAAAATTTTAAAAAGCCAAAATTCCTGAGTTACCAGCCTCATAATTTTGAGGATTTGTTCTATATTACTATAAACTGAATATTTCAGAGTTTTGGACTGTCAGTCAGACAAAACAAGCAATTTGAAAACAGCATGTTGGGCTTTAGGAAACCATGATGGATTTGATTTTCTATTTTTTCACTTTTTCTAGACCAAACACTTGCCTATCTTCCAAACGTTTCCATGCTTGTTCTTCCGTTGGTCTCAAAATAGTATATGTGGTACAATAGGTCTGCAGTCAAATGATTGCCAAATTAATCCAAAAGATTTGAAGATGGAATGAAAACAAAACAAACAGCCTCCTCATTGCAGAGCTTTTTCAAAGCAGCATGGCCACGGACATTGTTCAGCTGACACTTTGCTGAGCCACAGTATAAATCAAGGTTGTTGTTTTTTTTTAATAAAGCAGGTCTACTTCATCAATACAAAATTTAGGGTTCCTTATGCCTGCATACATTCTGCGTACAGCCATATTCTTGCTACATGAACAGCCAAAAATACACAGGCATATTTACCATATACATATAATGATCTATTTTTCGATCTAGAATGGCTCTGCACTGGTGTTCATGTTTCAATTACGAACTGAAGTAATCAACTTGTTTGCCGACATGTGTGAAAAGAGTATTCTTCTACTGCAACAAAAGCCATATAACGTATCAAGGAAATGGAAATCAGCTTATAACATAACTTTAAATCAATTCATGATCTATAGGCAGATGATATCCATCAACTCTCAGTCAAAGGCTTGAGAGATTAAACATTAGTGTTCTGCTCATAAGCAGACTATTCACATTTTTTCCAATAAGTGTCCTCTTCAATAAAATGTCTGTTGCATCCAGATGCAAGCTGTGCATTACTGGCTGAGTATCAGATATCAATAAAAGGGACTTGTATCCATAAATATTCTCTTCGGCTTCAGAGAGCCAGTTTGCATTGACCGCAGAGAGAAAGCCTGCTCCGGCGCGTTTGTAAGCATGAGCACATAAATAAAAGCCACCGGAGGTCTCTCCTTAGCCACGTGCTGATATGGGTGGGCTCCAGCACCCAGCCACTGCTGGTCATTTAATTCAGGCTTAATTAGGATGCTTGGGCTGCAGCACAGCGGAAAACAGACCGTCAAATGAATGAGTGACATGCTAGGGAAGCAGGGGGTAATCACAGCCATTAAAAGGACTAATTGGCCAAGCTGAGGCATTTCTATGCTGATTATCAGGAGATGGGAGTGAATGAGCGAGAGGAAAATGACTGAGTCGAATCGAGAACGGCTGAAAAAGATATGCTTACCAAAAGAAGAGTCATCAAACGGTTTGTGTGAAATCAAAGATGGATACATCTGCTAGCAAACTAGCATTTATCACACAGAACTAAATTAAGGCAAGTCTGCGACGTAGAATATAAAACCAAGAAAATATTTTAGCAAGAAGGAAGTGTCACAGAGCTTTGTTTAAACATACAACCCCAATTCCAAAAAAGTTGGGACGTTGCATAAAACTTAAATAAAAGAAAAGATAGCTGTAGTCCAGACAGTCCAAAAAGTTGGGACAGGAGCAAGTTCACCACTGTGTTAAATCATCTCCTAAAGATTAAGAATATTGGGACCCGAGGAAACTAAATGTTTAAGTTTTGAAAGTGAAATTCTTTTTTATTCTTGCTTGATATAAGACTTCAGGTTCTCAACAGTCCAGGGTATCAATTTTCATATTTTGCGCTTTGTAATGCGCAAAATATCTCTGTCTTTGTATGTTGCTCCAAAACATATGCATGTGCCTTTCAGCATTAATAGCGCCCTCACACATGTGTCAGTTTCCCATGATGCCATGGACTCTAATGTATATGTTTGAATGACTGAGCCTTTCATGATACTGTCACCTGTTAAAAATTAACCTGTTTACCTGTGGAATGCTCCCCACGGGTGTTTTTTGAGCTTTACACAAATGTTCCAATCTTCTGTTGCTCTGTCCCAACTTTTTTGGAACAAGTTGATGGCATCAAATTCAGAATCCATAGTATGCAGAGTGCATATTTACAAAAAACAATTAAGTCTATCAGTTTGAACATTAAATGTGTTTGCACTGTTTTCAACTGCATAGAGGTTGAAAACGATATGCAAATCACTGCATCCTGTTTTTATTCGCGTTTTATACAGCATCCCAACTCTTTTGGAATCAGTGTTGTACTTAACATATAACGCACTGATTCCCGTAGTGCACCAGCTGCACCACTTACTTTTGCTGATCACTGTTCACTGTGTAATGAGAAAGAATGGCTTTATTGCATACAATTTATTGTGTGTGCAAAATTATGCTTCATGAATCTTTGCCCTACTTGAAGCATCACAAGAAACTCACTGACTCAAGAAAACTTTTGAAGCACTTTATGAAAAGAATATTACTGGCAAGTAATTTCCCATCTTTCTCAGGCCCATTGTCCCTTAAAATGATGGGAAATTTGGTTTGCGGAAACACTATTAGAGCACTGTATGGGCTTTGTGTCGACAGTTTCTGACAAAAAGGGCCAATGTCAAAGTACTGTCGATGTTTCTCTGACTACCAGAGCTGAATCATTTAACCATTCAACAGTTCTTGATCCCTGAACCATCTCCAAACTACACTTTTTCCTGTGCTTTTAAAGGAAAATGTTCAATCTAACAAATATATTGAATTGCTAAAGAAACTTTTCAAACTGGATTGAGAAATTCCAATCTCGTTACTTACATCCTCCTTTCAGAAGCAGATGTGAAATGTTCTTTTTAATTCATTTAGGTTTCACCGTGACCTTCAGTCCTGTAGAGGAGACTAAATTGTCTTACAGAAACTGTAATTGTCTTTGGGTCATTGCTGGTTTAACTCCCTCCTACCTCCTACAGTTCAATACTTGGCACACAGTGCTGTGGGATTAGGGATGGAATTTAACATTTTACATCAGCTTTAAGAGAAAAATCATCCATGCCTATATTAGTTTTGATATTTATTGCGCACACATGTTGAGTAATGCCTACATACAAGATGTAGGCCTAAATTATTGCAAATGATATGCAGAGTATGTGTTGATCACAAACGGAAAACTTTGATTCCAGATTTGTTGAATGAATTGTGGTCATGTCATCATTCATTAGAGACATTTTGTGAAAACATGGGAAAGGGAAGCTGTGTTCGTTCTGGTTTGCAAGTAACACATAGCCAGTGGAAGCAGCTCAAAGTCCCAGTCCACTCAAAAATGTTTTCTTCTTGTTCCTACAGTTAAGTGTTTGAGCTTCACTATACAGAATGATGTATGTGCAAAGTTTGACAATAATAAGGCTGTTTTCACATTCTTCTGCTGAAAGTAGAAAGTTTCTTTGTGCTCATTAAAAATCTAATATTAAGGGGTGGGCCTACAAGCATGATTTGTGACATCACAACTAGTTTGGAAGTCAGTTCTTGTCCAATTTGCATTTTGCATGTGTGGTGTAGCAACTCCACCAGTGTACATATACTAAGAATGGACTTTTCAGTGGAGTAGGAGACATCTTGTTTATCTACTAAGATTTCTCAGTGAAATGCAGACCGCATTCATCCCAGCTTCACTGCTGCAAAAATATATTTGCTAACTTTTATTTCTTTGCTAAGCGGGGGCAGTGAGTGCATTTCTAGTGTGAGCAACCACAAATGTAATCCCTGCCAGATCTAATCTGTTGTGCTTTATTAACCTTCGGTCCATGTTTAGAGCACATTTCTCTTGCCTCCAACTCTTACAGCCATTTCCTTCCCCGCTTAAGCATCCTCAGAGATAAAAGTTGTCCAGCAGTACCTCACATTAGAGGTTGTCTTAAAGTACAAAATGGATTCATTAATGTTATTTTTGTCATTAGGCTTCAATTTATGTGGAAATAATATTTAATCATATTGCTTCTGCTGTAGGGCTGTACAATATGGTAAAGAAATGGTAATGTGTTTATTTTTAAAGATGTAGTGAATGAACACTTTTGCATTACAATTTCCATTTTCACTGAAAAAATAAATGAATAAAATCATGATGTTGTGACATTTGTTGGGGACTGTACATAACTTGCTGTTTTCTTACATCTGGAGAACAAGATTTGTAGGCCATGGCATCTCTGCAGCACCATAGCACCTCATTATAATCCTGTTTTGTCACACATTATACCTTTCTCAAAAAACTGCAGCTTTGACAATTTGTATGTTGCACTTTGCCATATGGAGTTTTTGATAATACTTTGATTAATTGTGCAGCCCAACCTCTAAGTGTTCCAAAGTTTGGATGAAAAACAGGAAAAGAAATGCCATGGGAATTTCAAAATAAAGGTGTATGTTAAAGACAATATAGATCGATATTTTCAATTTGCATCGATCATCACTGAACTTTGAATCAATATATAGATACAGATCGATGTATGGTTACACCCCTTGTATAAGCTCTGATACAGTGGCAGCATAAACCTTTAAAGTTGATTTGCGATCCGTCAATTAACGCAGAGAAGTTAGTCTGCAGATAAAACTTTTATCTGCAGAAGAAGCAGCCACAGGCTTTTGGTTCTATAAAAGCCTTATTTTTGTATTGAATATTTAGGCCTTAAACTGAATGATATTTGTTAACTTTTTGAACTTTACTAGAAGTACTAACTGAACATTTGAAGTGTCAGAACTTGACATATCAATCAGAATCTGTGTTGTAATAGTGATGTAAGTAAGATTTGGTTCAGTTAGAGCTATGAAATATCAAATCATCCATCTTTGCTCACTACATCTCAGCATTTCTTACCACCAGCTGCAGGTTATATGGACTTCTTTTTAAAAAAAACAAAAATGTGAAATTATCGGTTATCTTATCTGTATTGGCCATGAGAAGCAGGTAATTATCAGTAAACATACTGTCTGAAATAAAATCCATATTGTGCATCCCTAAGTCTTTCTGTGATGTATTGGTATTGCTGTCAACTTCATCTGTGCACTGTCACAGTTTTGAAAAAAGTGCTATAGAGATGAGGACTAATTGTTCTCGTCAGCTCCTTCTCCACCTCAGCCCACTTACATCCATTCTTGCCATCACAACCATCTTGCCCCCATCCGTGCATGTGAGTGACAGCCACATTCTCCTGTGGCTCCTGACAGTGTCGTGGCAGCCTCTGTGCCTCGTGAACCAGCAGCAGGGGGGCGTTCAATTGAAGGAGCGCTAATTATCACTAACCACCTGCCAGGAAGAGAGCCCTGGCATATCTTTATCACCATGGTCATAAAAGCTATGGCTGATTATCATCAGGACATTAAGCTGACAAGACATCTGGAATAGGCTGATTACTTGTGATGAGACTTGGAGTGAATGCAATCATTCGGAAGGAACTTTGGCAGGAAATTTAGCAGAAAACACAGAGCCTGATCCTTCATGATTCATGCAATTAGGGCGCTTTAATGATGTCAGAGCAGAAGCCAGAGAGATATGGGCTTTCTCAGATCCCAGATAATAAAAATATGATTTTTGACACTTTGTTTTCTGGACATCAAAAAAGAGCAACAGGTCTGAACTCCGGTTTGATTTCCCAGTCTTAGTTAGTTAAGAAGCCATGACAGGCGGAAAGTAGAAGAAGTGAACTTAAATCCAGGCCTTAAAGGCCAATCTGTGTATCAATACCTCTTCATGTTAGAACAGTGAGATCTTTACTTAAAGTGTGGGGTGGGTGAGCGTTTGTCACCAGGGGGAAAATACAGAATGAAACTAAGTTGAATAAGTATGATTTATATTGGGAAAATAAACAAACAAGAGTTAGCTAATGCTATTGTGCTGACATTTATTTCACACAAAAAAAAACAGCTCTGAAGTTTTTTTTTATTAGTTGCTTTCCTTATGATTGTCATTAATTGTTTTTTTTAAAATGCGGGGTGTGGGGCATGGACTGGCTTCTGAAATGTGGCCTTCCAGAAAAAGTTTGAGAACCACTCATTTAAAATGAACACAGGCCTCACAACAAACATATATGGCTTAACTGATTCTGCTAATTCATCTCAAACTGATTAATATTTCTGCACTTTCATATATGCAAACTAACTAATTGATTGGTCTAAAATGCTTTTAAAAATTCCCAAAGCCCAACATGACATTTTCACAGGCTTGAAACTAACTTTTTTTTTCATGTCATCAATTAGTCAGCTGATTATTTTCTTGACTGTTTGTCTATGACCGTGATTTTCAAAGCGGAGGCCTCAGTAAACTGGAGGGAAGATAAAGGAAAACTGTTTTTAAAAAAATGATTAAATAAAACCAAAGTGTTATCATTCTTATGTGTATTATTCTAAAATATAATTTATATTATACAAGTGTATGTGTATTTTTTTTAAGTAAGCAAATATATTTTTGCTGTTGCATTGCCAATAGGTTTTTAAAGACACTTTTAAAGGCACTTGGCATGGAAAAGTTTAGAAACTATCAAAATAATTACTCATTAACTTTCTATTGATTGACTAACCTATTAAAAGACTTATTGTTTCATTTCCAGCTGATGCATTTATTTCTGTAATAAGGTAATCGTGGCCAGTAGCATCTCTAATGAAAAATAAGACAACTGGTCTTTTCCATGACAGACACTGTGACAGGTTAAAGCAGGAGAAGTCCAGGTGCAACTCATTAGATTAATTATGGTTGCTGGCTCAATGACACAGCTTACTGGCATATCTAAAGGGGCTGAGCCACCATTAATAATATTAGTTACCCCTGTGGCTTTGCAGCTGTGACATGTTCAACATGAATATAGTCTATTGTGCTATTTTATTGCATTGTCCATCACTAAAAAGACATGGTGTGCATTTCTTTGTCATTAATATGAATGTCGGGTAATATGAGAAAAAAAGAAAAAATACAGTAATGTGGTATATTAATGTTTATGTTAAGAATAAAGTAACCAACAGGTTTAGTGGGCTGGACGATGGTAACTTAAAGTCAAACTGTCACATTCAGCAGGTATACTCTGTGAGAAATCTAGCTCAGTAATTTCTTAGCCGTATTCATTTAGTATTGATCATAAAAACATTATATGGTGAGTCGCCATATTACAATACACCCACAATATGATTACCATGACAGGTGATACACAATAAGTATTATATTCCCCAGTTTCATTTCCAACCATCTATACAAATCAAAAACTTAATAAACTCAGTCTCTTCACAGCTGGTCACTGCTGAAGTCGTACCTCTGATGATGGTCGTATCGATGCCTCTTTGGGTCAAACTCTCCTCCCACGTCTACAACAATGTCACACTCTGCCAGCTGTGCCGGGTCTCTGGTCCGAATAATCTCGGCATCCTGTGCAATCAGAAGAAAGTTTTGCAGAGCTGTAATCATCTGTCATCAAGCATCTGATAGATCTTCAGGAAAGATGTGATATTTTGATTATATGTATAGGCCTCCTTCAATCCAAGAGCCAAATGCATTTAAACCAATTCTACCAAGACTATTAATTATAACACAAGTGTGGCACTAATTGCACTCACTGGAGGCAGCCCTGTAGCAGGATTTGAGTTCTAAAGGGCACAATTCATAATTTTTGAGCACATACACTGCATGTAAATTCACATATGTAATTAAGTGTTTTTTAGATGAGTAATAAGCATCATGTCAGCTTCTCAAAATTATTACGGTCTACAGTAAAACTACAGTAATTGTTACATTCTTGACCTGAGTTATCTAGTTGTGTAGGGTTGGCCAGTAGGATGATATATATTGCAAAGGGGTGGGTGTCCTTAGGATTTTATTGATACAGATATTGAAACTGATACTACTTACTAATAATTGTAGGTACCGATACTATTCACCATAGTTTGGTGCAAAAAATAAATAGATGTGAAAAGATTCAACCGTTAATTTATTATTACTTTTTGGAGAAATAAGTTAAATCTACAAAAAGCAGGATTCGTCAGGGTTTGTTGCTCTTTGTAAAAGCATCACAAAGATAGTTGATTGTTGAGTCTCATTCCCAGGACGTCACATATCAACATTTTGGGTTTGCAAAGTGTCCCGGACACAACAAAATAATGGGATAGCAAGGCCATAAGGGCAGATGAGAAGGGTCTCTGCGGATGCAGATGCTACCACACTCTTCCGGTGGGCTGTGGGCGATGGTTGAGAGGGATTACTTTTGTATGAGTCTCTGCATTGTTTTTGGGAAAATAGTGCAGCATAGCATAGTTTGCCTTTAAATTGTTTCCTCAATTATAGCATTTAGCTACATTTACACCAAATTTAGCAAAGTGAGCCCACACTTTTGAATGCTTTGCCCTGTCAGCTGTTTATGTAATGCTACATAAATACAGATAGTAGTATTGTTTGTCCAGGAGCTTATTGATGTTTTGGTATTGACCGGTCAAGAACTGGTACCAGTTGAGAACCAGTCGTCGATACCCATCCCTAATTGCAACATGACATAAATTTGTCAGCAGTCAGAGATCTCAATTCATTCTAAAATATGAAACTTTACTGTATCAAGAGAGTTTACTTATATCTTTATATGAAATTCTGTATCCCATGACAGAGGGTTTTTATCATCCATTCATCCTGTTTTAAGTTTGGTATTGGGGCAACAGTTTTGTTTACATCTATAATAGGGAATGTGCCATTAGAGAGACAAATACTGGAAAAAACATATTCATGCTAAATTGTTTAATTTCTTAACTACTGTTTAACTGAGTGCCACTTTGATGTTTAACTGTTCAGAAAATAAGTCATATTAAAATGTCCCTACATTCCCCTAAAGGGGATTGTAAAAACACGTTATATTGGTTGTAAGGTGTAGCTCAATATTTATGTTTATTGGACTTACTTTCTGCCATGGCTTTCCTCCTAAAATGTAAAATGTATGAGCACAGTACTAGAGTTATGATAGATATGTCATCGCTCTGGCTGCTCCATCTATCTGTACAGCAGCACCCCCATTAGGAGTGCTAAAACATGACATGAGATCCGTTACAGAAGAATAAAATTAAAAACTTCTCTAAAATATCAGCCTATGCAAACTGAAGAAACACCTTTAAACGCGGTTTTATCAGCTGGGTTTAAACTAAAGTCACAGCAATACAGACTGTACTTTAACAGCAGCAGTTAATGGAACAATACAAGTACGCATCGTCCCGTCATAATTAACCCATATGGCAACGTAGTGAAGACACAGATAATATTTTAACCTACCTTGTACTCGGGTAGCTGGCGGAGGAAGAAACAGGCCAGAACTTCATCACAGTGAAAGGTTCCGTTATGAGTTCCAATCTTTTTAACGGTCATATTGTCAGTGCACGGTCTCTTAGCTTCACTTGACATGTATCGGGCTTCTATGACAGTAACTTCCACAGAGAGTAAAGACCGGCGGCTAGATTGAGAATATAACAGCCTTAAAACACTTGGTTTTTTGGCTACGTTTATCTGAGACGTGATTTTTGTTAAATTAAGTGCAGCCGTACGTACACACCACATTCAAACGCGATTTTACACGAGACGCGCCGGTGGCGGACAGATTTGGCAGCCGGACCGGATATGGTGCATTTGTTTAGTGAACCGAAGAAACCCGGGGAACGGATAAGTGATTTTTTTTTTCCTTTTATTAAATAGATTGTTTTTTTATTTATTTATTTAATTTATTTATTTTTTTTACCAGTGATTGTGCTAATATTAACATAACTGAAAAGAACTGGTGCATGAAATGTTATCTTTGAAAAAGATTTCACAGCTCAGAATGTAAATATAAAAAAGAAAATACCATGACAGCAGAGGGCGCTGAAGGCAATGAAACAAAACTCTCAAACTCCACTTTTTAAATTATTGTTGATGTTGAGACAAAATAATGGCAAAATTTCCATCTAGTGAAAGCATTGCTTCAAGAGATAGTGAATTAGCTACTGACAGATGGTTTTGCTCAGACCAGAGCAGTGTTGAGACATGTGATGTGTTGTAGGCTACTCTATGCACACTGTAATGGTATACTGTTCTTTATTTTAAAGTGTATTGGCATTTCTGCTAATAATCCTCTTGTTTTAACCTAAAAATAACAGTAATATGATTATGTTTTATGTTTTTGTATTGTAATGGAATACAGTTACCTTTTATTGTATCATAATTATGTAATCCCATTACATGTAATGCATAACTGTAAATGTAAATGTAACTCCCCAAGCCTGTATGTGATGAGATTAGTTTACTCTAGCGTAAGATTAAGGGTTTCCTGTGTGTATCCGTAACTACCTTTCTCAATATTTTGTCTTTATTTAGCATATCAGTTAGTGCAATTATACTAGCATGAGCTACAGCCTTCACAGACTCAGATCTCACCCCCACTCCTATTCTCGCGGTATCACCTTCAAGATTTATTGACAAGTTAATTAGCCAGATGGGACCCCTGTAGTAGTCGGGCCGGACGGAGGCACCACCGCCGCGGAAATCTCTTCTTCCTTCATTTACAAACCAAGACACCAGTGGAAACCGAACAGTGCGCGGTGTCACTTCATTCAACAACACAGAGCCTGCAAAAGGTAGGTTTTTATATGAGAATTTTGATTTGCAGAATTTGTTTCCTGCAGGCATGATTCATCCCTCCGATGCTGCCAATTCTGTTCAATGTGAAAGCAGTAGTGTGAAATTGTGCATTCGCATCAACGCGCAGATAAATGCTATGATTTCTAGAAATGCAATTTCGGGACAATAGTCTTTGAAGCGCTCAAGGTTTTAATCAGTAGCTCAAATCTAGTCGGTGAACCTTTGGTCCTACAGTATGTAGGTTGCATTTAAAACCGCCAGGTGGCGCTGTAGGTCAATCATTCTGCCGAGCTGCTCGGTGCCGGTCACATATCACCATCTCAACCAGGCACGTTGACAACTCTTTATTTTAGCCTAATGAAATCGATAAACATTGATTTAAAGGGAGCTTCCATTTTCCTGAGAGGACAGGGTGTACGGTTTCTCTGGACAAACACGCCCATGGATGCATGTTGTAACAAAAACTCGACATGTTGCCTCTGAATTGCTTTACACAGATCACCTTTAAGTGGTTTAAAAAGTTTGGAGTTAAAAAATATCTATGAGGGCCTCAGTATCCTGGAAAAGTTGTCCAGCATTTTGTCTTTTGCCTAATTTGCCAATAAGGAGAGAAAAGTTGTTTCAGTTACAGTTTCACTTGCTAAAAAAAAACAAAAAAAACACAGCATGTCTAAATTAGTGTTACAGTCATGAGATAACTCTTTAAAGATAATATCATTCTATTGCAAAATTGGTTCTAAATAGGGCTTAATCATTTTTTCATTATTCATTAATCCGTCAATCACTTTCTCGATGAATAAATTAATTGTCTGCTCCATAAAATGCCAGAAAATTGTGAAAAATGTTGATCATTGTTTCCCAGACCTCAAGGTGACACCCTCGAACGTCTTGTTTTGTCCACAATTCAAAAGATATTCTGTCACAGAGTAGTAAAGAAACCAGAAAATATTCACATTTGAGAAACTGAAAGAGAATTTCATTTTTTTTCTTTAAAAAAATTTTTGATTATCAAAATAGTCGGAAATTAATTTAATAGTTGACAGCTAGTCGATTACTCAACTAATTTTTGCAGCCCTAGGTCTAAAACTGTTTATTTACATGAAAAAAAAGTTTTGTTTTAATTTGTTTTAGAATAATTTGATTTTAAGATAAAATAAATACTTAAAAAACACAACTAAAGTCAAACTTTACTTCCCACCATTTTCAACATCTTATTCCCATTCAGTTTAAATAAACACAGTTTCTAGTTTTTGTATTTGCTATCAGGGCCTTATAGCCTTGATCAGCACCATGGACAGCGACTGCACTGAAACAACAGGCTGAACTCGCCTGTTGGTGAAGTTGTTGCACAATTCAAAAGATTCAAAGCATTTATTGTCAAATGCAGACATGAACAAGTTGTCAATGCAGTGAAATTCTTTGTTTGCTTTGTCTCTCTCCCTGGTACTGTCAATTATTCTATTTACAAATATAAAAATATACCAGAAACTCAAGTTAAATAAATAAAAAAAGAAAGAAAAGAAGAAAAAAGAAAAGAAAGAAGAAATAAAAACAAGAGAACTGGTGTAGACAAGACGATAAACAACAGAAAAAAAGAAATCAGCATTTTCAATATAAGTCAGAATAATAAGTGTGTGCTATATAAAAAATAGCATAAAACCAGTATCAAACATTATGTACAAAAACAGTGGATGATTCTTTTATATTGGCTACTTGTTTTTGAGGCAACAATAGTCTTTCTCACTTGTCATTCATATCCTCTTATTGTAAATGTACCCTCACTTCCACCACAGTTTTGTAACAAATGATAATTGGCCTCTTTACTTCTTAATACAGGCAATGTGTGATCCAGTCAAGTGGGTAATTAGCATAACTCTGTATAATTGGTGACTGGTATTCCTCCAGAATACAAATTTACAATACCTCTTATTATTCTGAATATATTATGCAAATGAAAAAAAAGATCATCTCATCCTTAACAAGTTATTAAGTGTGTTGACAGAACGTTAGAGGACATGAACAGCTGCATAATAGAACAGACACGTGCAAAGACAGAAGAACAAAAGATTCAGATTTAGTGACTTCAGACCACGATTGTGTGGTATAAAGAACAAACAAAATATACAACAGAATCACAACAGAACAATGGTATCCTGCAGGAATGAGATACAATATAAGTTACCGAAAAGCATAGTTCAGATTATTTGTTTTGGGGCTGTGTGAGGTACTTATAGATAGTTGGTGTATTATTTACAGTAGATGCCAGTCAGCATGCTCCTCGGTTTGAAGAAGCAGAGAGGGGCATCAGCACGGAAGACAAGTAAGTAGTAGTATGTATTTTAGACACTTAAAAAATGTCCACCTAAAAAAAATCAATAATAGTTTAAGTGTACACTATATATAGAATATTTTCACCACTGTACTTTGCCATCAGGCAGCCTTTTAAAGCATGAAACCACAGTTTTATAAGCCAAGTATTGCCCTCTCCAAACCAACCAAACTCCATCGGCCAAACCCGTAATTTTACCTTGCTGAACAAGGCAAGTGGAACTACCGCTGCGTCGATTTTTTGTTTGTTTGTGTGCGTCATTGTGTTCGTTTTATGTATCTGAACCATCCTTTTCAAACACCAAAGTCACACAATAACACAACAAACTAACAGATCAAAGCAGCAGTAGATCAGGAACTGCTTTGTTCTGCGAAGTAAAATTATTATTTTGCCAACAGAGTTTGGCTGTTTCAGAGAAAGCGACATTTGGCTCATAAAACACTGGCTTCCTGTCAGAAAAGGCTGCCTGATGGCAGAGTAAATGGGTGAAAATAGCCTAAATTTAGTGTACATGTAAATGTTTTTTAGGTGGGTCATTTTTTTAAGTGGCTAAAATAAGTTTTGTTTGCTGATCCTGTCCACAGCAGTGCATTGCTTAGCTTCCATGCTGATGATCCAAACTTGGGCCGTGCCGAACAGCTTCTACTGTAACTAATACAAAGACTATGTGCTTCATACAACCCCACCTCAAATAATCCAAACTATTCATTTAAGAAGCTGGAACCAGCAAATATTTTACATTTTTGCTTGAAAAATGACTGGAATTAATCGATTATCAGAATAGTTGGAAATTAATTTTCTTTCAGTAGATAATCAATTAATCAACTAACAGCTGTAGCTCTACTCAAGACGCCTACTAGGAATGAGGTGCAACATAAATTCCTAAATTAAGGCACAACATTCCTCGAGAAGATACCTAATTTACAAATAGCTTTTTGTTTTGTCTGATATTTATTTAACAGTAGATAGTTTAAATAATAGTTTTGTTCTTTTACACAAAATATTGTAATTTTTTTCAGACTTTTTTCTAGTTTTTGTTTTTATTTCCTTTTGAAATATAGTAATTTCTATTATATCTTTAGTGTGATGGTTGTAGAAATAATCTCACATAGTTCTTGTCCACTCTTATGATGAGGGGTCACGAGTAGCTGTTAATAGCACCGCTGCTTTAAACTGACAGACAATTAGAGAGAGAATTTGAAACAAAAAGAGTCAGGAGATATCCAGTTTCTTTGTTTATTCCTTGAGGGGCACTGTAGCTGCCCCCTTCTTCCCAAAAATCCAATGAGTCATGGTCACAGGCAAACTGAAATAAACAAGCCCCACGATAATGTTCAGCCTCCTACACCACTGACCAGCCAGCACTGTATGAGATAGACAGCCGGCCCCTCCATTGGCTCCCTCAGAACCATGAGATCCAGCTGTGGGTGGTGACCGAGAAAACGTCACAGCGCCTGTGATGTTCCTTGCTGCTTCCAGTTTTACACGCAGCAATGATGGGAAATGAACCTGCCCTGGCTCTCCTTAAAAGGAAGCGGCAAAGCAGCGCTCAATCAAAAAGTCAATTATTTGCTATAGGGCAAGTGTACGTCACATTCCCCTGGGTTATAACACTGCAGTGGCTGCTTTGAACAGCAGAGAGTGTGTTGTCTTGGATGTGGATGTCAAATAGTGAAATGGAAAAAAAAATATGACAATAATAGTTTTGTGTGGAAACATTTGTATACACAATATAAAAAAGAATGTATTCTAATAATGTTGAAAGCTTTTTATTACATGTAATCATGTAGTGCCTTCATTGGATATTGATTACACAAATTAGAGAAATCGTATCTCTTTATCGTTATTAACATTTGATCAGCTGACATAAACAAGTCTCCCCTGAAGTAAAAACAAATATAGACAGACATATGATGATGAATTTGTATGCTTTGACCTTTACATTATGACATTAATAATTCATGACCATGAAATGAACAGTATTATTCCAGACTCTGTTCCTTCACCACTTTCATTGGAGCTGTAGGTTATATCAGAGTATCAGAGAAGATATTGTGTATGTGTTACATGCATTAAAGGGATCGTTCAGATTTTTTGATGTGCGGTTGTACATAATAATGGTCTATGTTTTGTGGTTTATTTGTCTCTGTATTGAATGTCCTGTCTGTAACTCTTGATGACAGTGGTTTCCTGTCAAAAAGGCTGTCTGACTACTTTATGTTGTTGATCCTGTCCACAGCAGTATATCGTTTAGCTTCCGTGCTTGTGCTCCTCTCTGCTTCTCCAAACTAGGGGATGTTGACTGGCATCTAATACTCCGGTACTAATCTGACTATTGATAATTCAGCTTCACTTCAGGTAATCTGAACTATCCCTTTGAGAGAATCCATAAAAAGTTATTTTACACATCTTTGTCGTCTTATTCTCACCCTTCACTGTGTTGGCTGTTGTAATGAACTGTCTCCATCAACCCTGAGGCAAATCTCATATTTTTTTAATGTAAGGACTCACATTTATGCATTTGAGAAAATGTTTAGTGTTGCTGCTTGTGCCTCTCTTGTCCCGCACCCTGAGAGAAAAACGTCCATTAACATGAATGTGTCTAATGAGATACAAACCGATCCCCCCTGCAGCTAAAAGAAAAACACCCTCAAAACAACAGCCCTAAAAAATTCGTCTCGCATAATTATCGACACTTCCCCTGTAACAGCTGGTGAGACTCCACACTCAGGGGCATTTGGGAAGTGTAGTTAATCCAATGATAATCTTGAGCATGGTTTACACATATTATCGCTTTAATTGCTGCGTGTGCTCTGCAATTATACCGTCACCAATTACATGGCTATAGTTTACTACCCTGTCTAAGCATTCGGTTCTCCTCTAATAGATGCCCTTTATCAACGCGTGCAAGTGAAGCCACCACGACGTACACTAATGGATCTTCCATTGACATAATGAATTAATTATATGTTGTGAAGCAGAGTGGTGCAGGATGGTGCTGAGACATGCTTCAGATAAAGTGGAGAGGAATGGGAGATTCTAACATGATAAAGGGACAGTGGATGGAAGGATTGAGGTGATGTGGCCAATGAAGGTGTAGAGAGAGACTACTGTATGTGTGTATGTGTCCACATGTGTGTCCATCCATTAGAATGCAGAGTGCGTCCTCCAGTGTGAGTCACCCACCCTCCTCCTTCTCCTTCCCCGCTCCATCCACCCACCTCACACCACCAGCAGCATCTAACTGCAGTCACCGCCTAATATTACGCCTCTGACTTCACACCGGCCAACTGAGGATTCTGTTTCTACGGCAACACGCTCCAGACTCCGCCCCCCCTCCCTCCTCTCCCTCCCTCCCTCCCTCCCTCCTCCTTCCCGGCACAGACCATGTGACTTTCAGGAAGGCTTCTCCAACCTCCCCTTTATTGTTATTAACCCTCTCCTGACCAGAGCGCTGCCAGAGGCTCTCCACAGCAGGCTGCCTGGCTGGCTTCTCGCCTCTTGGAGGTTTCAAAGGGAAATCAGACGCATTTCTAATCTCTCTGGAAGATCAAAGCAGTGCTTGATCTAAATGTCGGATTTGCATATTTTAAAACACGCCAGAATGAGTCAATACGGTTGTTAGAGACCCTTCTTGTCAAGAAGAGAATGGTATACAAAGTTTAAAGAGGCAATAGTCAATATTTTCATTTTAATAATGGATCACATGACCACTTGTATGCAAAAAAATTTTGCTCCTAGTGATAAAATCACAATTCCACAATCCATCCCTGAAGTTCCCCTCGGCTCTGCAGGGATTTATAACTACTTTCAGCTTGTTGTTTTGGTTGTCTGGCCTGCAAATTTACCAGTTTTGGTTTATTGTCTCTGCAGTTGACAATGTAATTATCAGCTGCAGCAAAAAAGTTTCCTGATGTGTCACGGTCAAAGTCTCAGATCCTAAGTAAACAATAGAAAGTACTATGAGCATTAGGGTTGGGCATGAGAACTCATTATTATTAGGTTAGTTTCAAATTAAACCATGCACTGCAAACACCTACTGTACAGTATATTGACGTGCCTATCCATCTTGCAAGTCTTCCCATCCCCTAATACATTTGTCTTACTACATTGTGAATCCAGCATTATTCTCAAATAATCTTCTCAGTCATTGCTAGGTTGTTTGACTAACCGGTGAATAGCACAAATTGTTTGAGTCTTGTAACAATCAGCTCAATTTAGCAACTGCTGTGATACAAAATGCTTTAAAAGAACATGACATACTCTATAATTACAGTTAAGTAGTCTCAGTAAACCAAAAATGTTCAAGGAACCAGAAAGAGATCACAGCTGTCTGGCTAACGATAGCTTAGCTCATCATTTCTGCTGGTAACATTCATCGGTGGTAATTACCGCTTCATGCAATTCTGCTGTGAATGCAGGAAGAGATATTTCCCTCAGAAGTTGGTGAAGACCAAAGCGAAGCTACAAAGAGAGTGACTTAATTAATCAGGTGGACTAAATCATAACTCTGAGTAAATGCTAAAATGGTGTCAATAAGTAACTGTTTGCTAACACATTTACTAGTATCAGCTTCAAAGCAAAAAACATTAGTTTTGTATTCACAGCTTGTTTACGCTGCCCCCAAGTGGCCAGAAAATCAGTTAATATTGATATTAATTGTCAGTGTGCACATACAGTGTATGACTCAAGATGTGCAAATTTGCTTACCTTTTATCCAACAAGTTTTCGGTCACTTTTCTAGAATGACGTCTTCTTTCCGCTCTTGAGTATGTGGTGCTCTAATGTGGGCAAGGTTGAATGATGAAAGGCATCAAACACTCATCTTTTATAGAGTTTTTAAATGGAAAGAGGAACCTTGGCGTCCGGTAGTGATCTCACCTGAATATTGCCTCATTGGCTCAACTGTTTCCTCAGCGTCCCGCTGGGAGATGATGTTGGTCGTGTATGTGTATGCGTGTGCACGCGCCTGAACACACGCATGTGTGAATGGATGAACTTTATGAATGAAAACTCTTCTTCCTGAGCTGCAGACAGGAGGTGAGATCATCTTGTTGAAATGGAGAATCCCCCACCCACCAACCCCCTCACACGCCCACCAATGCTGGTTGGCGCCAATCTTAATGAATCCCATCAGTGGGCAAAACAGTAGTGGCAACGTGATTAATTACAATGCTGTCCAATATCATCTTCCCCCTGACAGACAGGAAGGGATCTCTCCATCGTGTGTATTGACACAGACATACACACATACTCTGACCTATCTTTCATCTTTTCAGTCTAAAAGAATGTCTCTGCTGTCGTTGGTTTTCAGTCAATATGATGTTGAAGCAGAGTGCCAATTATCTTTGCTTCTTTTGTCCACGTTCTCTTCAGGAACAGAGTTGAGTGGATCTGATGATTGGCCACCTATTCAGCAGTGTGTGAGTGAAAGTGACAATGAGTAACACAAGGGGCTCTCGACGAGGATCCAAAAATAGGCTCTCAAAAGAGCCAGGAGCCACCCTCCCCCTCATTCCCTACAGCCAGCCCCACACACACACACACACACACACACCTCTATTCCCTTCCCCCTTAACCGGATTCGGACAATCTGTGACCACTTGGCACCAGGCCTTCCGCAACACACTGTACACTCATAGTCAAAGGCATGTGTACACACATTACATACACACACATGACATTCCTCTCGACATCCTTCACTGCAGGCTTGTGTTAATTCCCTCCTACAGATTACGAGGCATGTTGCCAAACAATGCAGCATTTTACATCAGACTGTGGTGGATACCAGCGAGTGTTGTGCACTCCTTCCTTTAGTATTCAGATTAAAGCCTTGTTGTTCTAATTGTGCACATTTTGTTTG
>JAJHUR010090895.1:0-35219 GCA_027495735.1 Lutjanus campechanus
AGATTGAGACAGTCTAGGTGTCCTCGCGTTGCAGCCAAATGAAACCTGGGAAACAAGAAGACAGAGATGGAGAAAAATGAATACAGAAAAACTGACAGGACGTGAGACAGAGAGAGGTGGCAAAGAGTAGACAGCACACAGTACATGAGGGAAAGTGAAAAAGTGATATGTAAAGAGGGCATAAAAGGAAGTGAGATGAGGGTGAAACATAAAGACAAGACAAGGACTGCAAATGGACACCTGGGTCCTTGCTATCATCAAGATCTGCATTCTTGATGCAAATAACAAGAAACCACAAGGTCTGTGATGACTCCATGGTAACCAAGAGCTACACAAAATGCTTCATTGTTGCATACTCGAGTGCTATCAAATGATAAAAAAAAATTTACAGACTAGCTGAAAAAACCACAAATACTTCAGGTTCTCTTTGTCATTTCTTTCTTTCTGTGTCCCCATTTTTTTTTTGTCCGTGAAGGCACCATCTCTGGCCCAGTTCTGATTGAAGGATTAAGTTGATATCAAGTTAAAGTTTAAGAATAATCTCACTATTACACAATGATAATATTCATGCTGCCTGTGTTCACTGTTATGTGATAAAACTAAATGGCCTGCATGTTTGTTTTTAAAAAAAAAAAAGTTCATTCTTGAACTTGGAAATAGCACTTGAAACCTTGAAACTCAACTTTTCAGCCAAAATGCATAAGGAGTCTGCCTCGAGGTTGCATGCCTCTGCGAACCAGTCAAGTGCCAGTTTACATCCATGTCTGCATAATGTGTGTGATGAATACTTTGAAGGAATTCAATAAAAAGGTATTGTGTATATTCTTCATCGCTATATTGACACGTACGATTCCAGTGAATAATTTCCAGTGAGAACATGCCGTCTTCACTTAGAGACTACTTTTACAGGGGACTGTAAGAGAGCTTTGGCTATCTGCGTGTAATGTTGTCATAATTAGCTTATAAAAGGACTTATGACCTGAGTTATGGGCAAAAACATGTTTTGTGAGGTCACGGTGACCTTGACCTTTGACCCCCAAAATCGAATCAGTTTATTCTCGAGACCAAGTGAACATTGGGGCCAGATGTAATATAATTCCCTCTGTGCGTTCCTGAGATATCATGTGCACAAGAATGGGATGGAGGTGAGATCACAGTGTCAATATGAATCAGTTCATCCCTGAATCCAAGTGGACATGAGTACCAAGTCTATTTGTATACTA
The DNA here is from genome assembly GCA_027495735.1 of Lutjanus campechanus. Taxonomy (NCBI): domain Eukaryota; kingdom Metazoa; phylum Chordata; class Actinopteri; order Lutjaniformes; family Lutjanidae; genus Lutjanus; species Lutjanus campechanus. The sequence goes on from JAJHUR010090895.1 coordinate 1,224, forward strand.
TATTCAACATGCTTTTGTGTAAACAAACTGTAGTATGTATCTTTTCGGACGCACTGCTCAGCGCGTATCACATCACTTCTTGAGAGCCTCCTTGCCAGGTTCAAGATGCGTAACCATGGTAACACTTGCCAATGATAAACTAACGAATAAAGACTATTGTGCCTAGTGAATGAAACCTTATTTACATTTAAACTGAAGCGTTATTGATGTTACACCAGAGCTGCCTCAGTCGGTGTCTGCCATTGCCTGTTCTGTTGTTGTTGTTATTACTGCATTGCATTGTGGGATATTTATGCTGGTGTAGTTTCAAGTGCTTGCATACTCAAATAGTGTGCACCTCGCATACAGCTGGAGAGGTTTTGGACGTATCCTAATTAAAAAAATAATAAAACAAAACTGATAAGATTAAATACCTAAAAAGTATTTAATCTTATCAGCGAGTGTTGATGATTTATTGCGCACATTTTGAGTTTTTTGGAGATAATCACCAGTCATATACTAAAGACATAAGAATTGAGCACACCAGTTCTTTTCCTTTATACGAAAAAAAATCTCACATATTGTTGTGAGCATACTGATTAGCATGTTATTAAGTACTTTTAGATGCAGATTGTGATTTGATTGAAAGCCCCTGCATAGCTACTAAAGGAACCATGAAATGCTTGTTTTGTCAATTGTTTTTTTCATGTTTAATTGCTTTAAGCAAGACATTGCAAAGCTTGCACAAACATGCTTTTATCCACTAAGGAACATTTCCAGCATAAGAACCTATATTAACATAAATTATTTTACATGCTTTTATCTCATCACGCCTGGGCTGAAACAACGTTTTTACATATCTAAAAAGAAAAGCTCTAGACAGGCTACAGACAGTGCAGGACTCAGTTGCCAGGCTTTTAACCGGAGTACTCAGGTTCGAACACACATCCCCAGTTTTTGGCTCTTTACACTGGCTTGCTGTATGTTTTAGGATTGAATTTAAGGTTGTTTTAATTTCTTACAAGGCACTAAAATAGGCAGTCTCTTCAGTATATCTCAGATATTTTATCCCTGTGTGATCCTGCTCACACTTTGAGATCTCTTCCAGAGACAAGACTAAGGTGGAACAGAGCTTTTGAGTAAGAACCCCAAGGCTCTGGAAAACCCTGCCTGGGGAAAAACAGCTGGCTGAGTCAGTGGCTTCTTTTAAATCAAAGTTAAAAACATAACTTTTAAAGTACCAGCTTCCCTGATATCATCTGATTCTAGCTTTTATTATGTTTATTTTAATTTTTTTTTATGTGGTTTGCTTAGTATTAGTATTGCAACGATTTAACGTGTTTTTAATGTTATGTTTTAAGTGTTGTTTGCTTGGTATGTGAAGCACTTTTTAACTTTGTCTTGAGTATGATACAAATAAAGATATTACTATTTCTATTATTTCCACAAAGTTTGCATATTACATTGCTACTTGCCTTCTCAATTAAGCAGTTTCCCACGCTACATCTGTTTGCCAACATGTCTTTAATCATCACTTTTGACTGGAAACATTCCTGTTCCCCTTCTCTGATTTAACCCACAGCAGCACTGCCGCCACCAGCCATGACGGTCTGCAAAGCACTTGTGTGTAAACCAATCTCAGTCTGCCACCCATCAGGCCACATGAACCTGTTTATACACTAACCCCGAGGTATCTGCCAAGGAGACAGCTAGGCTGTCACCTCAACACTGGCGCGGGTATTAAAAGCCGTGTTGATGGCCAGGAGATGCTGCTTCTCTCGGGAGCAGTGGAGGGTCCTGACCTCTCGGGGCAAACAGCAGACAGGAAGCAGACCAGAGTGATCCAAGTTAGGGGGATAGAAGTGATGTGACTTGCCAGGATCTTGAGCCACAGCATTTTCCAGAGGGCAACTAAAGGAATGCTTCTGAACAGAGTCAAAAATATATGATTGCAAACTTGAACTGGGGTAGTGGATTTCCCCATGAGCTTCCAAAATATTTTCGAAAACCATGCAGATGCATTATGACTAAATAGGCCCGCAAACTAAAGATTATTGATTAATCTGCTGATTATTTTGACGATAAATCGTTTAAATGTAAAAAAAAATTAAGAAAAATGCTCATTGCAATTTCCCAGAACCCCAAGAGACATCTTCAAATACCAAAGCTCAAAGACTCCTCATTTACTATCATAAATGATAAAGAAAAGCAGCAAATCCTCACATTGAAAAAGGTGGAACCAGCAAATGTTTGGCATTTTTGGTTGAAAAATGATTGAAATGATTAAAAAATTATTAGTCCTACATAAAAAGCTAACAACTATGGTCAGCACTGCTATGACTGCTAAAATAAACTGAGAAACCTTAAGATATATCATGCTTTCCCAGCTGGGGGACTCAGTAAAATGGTTAGAGAGATGAATTTAGGGAGACTAATGGATCTGGCTTTAAGAGCAGACATTCAGCTATGGCATTTCATCTTCACACCTGCTCCTTGGGCAGCTTTCAGGTTGACAGCCTACAGGATATGGTTGCTATTTTTAGAGAATGGACAGGGAAGAGTAAACCAGAGAGTACATGCTGGTAGCTGAGCTGTATGAAGTGTGTATCTAAAGGCAGTCACAAAAACAGCCAAAAAACTACTGCAGCTTCAAATGATTCGTTGTTCAATCTAGCTAGATTTGTTATGTGTTGAAAAACAATGGCAAACATTGTCTAGTACCTAGGAAAAACATGTTCAAGAAATGCAAATCGTTAAAGACTTAAAAGGGATAGTCTGGATTATTTGGGGTTATTATTATTTACATTTTGTAGAGGAAGAGGAGAACCAGTATAGAAGCCGACCGATGTGCCTCACAGAACACCGGAGTTGCTGTTGTCTACCGCTCAAAATAGCACAAAAAAAGTGACTGAGCAGCATGTTCTGTGAGGTAAAATTACAGGTTTTAGTTAAGTTATAGTTAAGGAGTCTGGCTGTGTTGCAAAGAGCGATATCTGACTTACACAACGGTGGTTTATTGTTGGAAAAAGCAGTCTGATGACAAAGTAAAGAGGTGAAAATATTTAAAATGTTGCACACACTTGAACTAATATTCGTTTTTTAGTACAGTACATTGCTTAGCTTCCTACACTGGTACTGTGTGTGTGTGTGTGTGTGTGTATGTGTGTGTGTGTGTTATAAATGTATGTCCATAAAATAAAAAAAAACTGAAACTTTCCATCCAATTCAAAAACAAAAAACACATTATTCTTAGTTCTTAATCCGTCATAGGATCGGGCTCAGCGTCATGGAGATCCCACTGTGAAACTCTTAGCTTGCTATTGTTATACTTAAGACACTTGAGCACAAAATTCATGACTGCTAATCCTGACAAACAATGGGCACGCAGCAGAACCTTCAGTCAGAGCCAGTTTCATGCTGCAGGGCTGAGTGAGTGTTCATCTCGAGTGGTGTGCTGTCACGAGGACTTCTTTCGCTGCTAAGCCCTTGTCAGCCAGCTATCACAACTGCACAGAATGAGCAGGTGTGATGGGTGGACGTACCTCACTGGGATCCAGCTAGTGCCATGACAGAGATATAAACTGTTTACTCAGCTGGAAGCTGCGATAGAGCACTTAGAGCTGAATTCATTAGCTGAACACAGTGAGGCTAATCCGGGGCACACCAAATTATATATCTGGGGTAACAGTTTGTAATTAGTTTCCCCACAGAGGGTCATGATTACAAGGGATCGCCATTCGCCATTCCTTTGTTGGCCAGAAAGCCACAGACACGTGTTGGTCTGTGTGTGGCCCACTGAACTATAAGCAGACTTGCTGAGTCGTGATTGTGGTTCACTTTTGTTTTGGGTAGACTTGGCAAAAGCATGAGGTCTGTCTATAAATATTCAGTTAAGATGATGTGTTGATTTTATAGTTAACTAGTTCTGGTCTGCCTGCCCTGCAGGGAAACACTAAAGGGAAAATTCTGTACTTAATATGGATGTCCAGTCAGTATTGATGGTAAACATTATCAATTGGAGCAATAAAATCCTAAATACAAGTTCTCCTGCAGCAAAAACTGTTGTCCTTCCTGCATCCAGTGGCGTCACAGTGATGTAGCTGGTGTTAAGGAGGAACTACAGGTGATTTTAGCTTGGATTTCTAGTCTTTGCCTCTGGGTAGCCAGGAGGCATGCTAGATGAGTATTTTTGTCACCTAATGCTATGGTTTGGTTAACAAAGTGATAAGGTATGTATTAGGGTGGTTGGCATCAGGAGGATCAGAAACTTGTGCACAATGCATCCTGGTACATGTAGACATTGTTGGCATGTCTCCGTAAGCAGAAGAACTCAACTTTCAGGGTTTCCTTCAGTGTACTGCAAGCCTGGCAGCCCGCCAGGCCTACACATTGGAGATGTAAACTAAAACATGTTATACAAGTAGGGAACTCCTTTAAGGAATAAGTGATTCTCAGTGATAAGATACTTGCTGATAAAAGGAGTTAGCTCTGAACTTAGCAACAACTTTAGCTCAGGCTCACTTCAGTGGACTGACTTTTAAGTTGGATCAGCATCTCATTTTAGTAATAAGCCGCTCCTCCGAGTTTTGCTCGGCTGTGAACGTAGCAGTGCAATTGTGCGTACAGTTTTGGTTATTTATCCCGTATCTTGTTTGCTGATGAAGGGGCATAGCTCTTTAGTTAGGCTCAATCCAAATCCACAAAAAAGTGCTGAATTTTCGCTTTAAATGATAAGTGTGACTGCATGTGTGTGTGTGTGTGTGTAAAACAACCTCCACAGTCACTACAAAAATTGGCAGGCACAGTTCTAGATTTAGTTCTGCCAAATTCTCGCACCTTATTATGAGACCAGACATTTATCAGGTTGCGTGTATAATTCTGTTTATTTACACGCATGCATGTATACAATCACTGGTCTTTGCAATCGTGCCACAAGAGAATTTCACACACTGCTTAAAATACTCAACACCTTTGCTTCTGGGATCTGGTGCTCCATAGTTTTATGCTTTAACAAAGCCTTTGTCAAAATAAACCTGAAGCGCAGCCCAGAGACCAGTGACTTCTTCATATATCTGGGATTAAACTGGGGGCGCCGGGCCTCCCAAAATGCTGGTGTTGGAATCTGGTCACATTTAGGAAGAAAACAAAGTACCTGCTTTTATAAACAGCTCAGTGCATTGTTTTCCAAGGCCATTATGATCATTAATAGGACCAAAATAAAGGTCTGTGTGAGATACTTGAAATAGCTGTCATCTGGGATGGTCCACATGCAACAACAGAAGATTCCTTGTACATATTTTAGTTAGGTTGACCTATTTTTTCCCCTGACATCCTCCACTTCTTCTCATCTTAGCTTTCTGCTCACCCTCTACCTCTTCAGTTCCCACTGAAAAATCCTATCATATAAAACAAGGTCCTTCAAGATGTCAACCGATCTTGACAATAGCCTGCAGCTGGGCCTAAACGTATTAGATGGTGTTGCAAGCACCACAATGGATCTGATCTGTATTTGCAGGGAGTCATTTCCTGTGGGGACTACATAAACAGCCTTGGGCCAATGTGGTCAAGCCTTCAGTGGCCACAAACATTCTTTATACCAACTCCCACACTGACCTCCAGTCAGACGGACACGAAAAGGGAAAATGGACACATAATCAGGGTTTGAAATATGGGGGAGCTATGGAGACCGTGGCTTACTTAAAAGACATGATTTTCCCAGGAGGCCTCATTTGAGAAATTTAAGAGGAACTATGAAATATAGTAGCTTCTGGCGCCACTGTTTTTTTCCTGTATAAATTTATATTTTCCTGTATATTTAGATCCCTGAAATAAAAAAGAGACTACTAGTAAAACACTTGCCAATGTGCATATTTATTTGTGGACAACAATTTCCGTTCATTTGTATCTAATAAATGTGTGTTTATGTCTGCTGTGGCCATCCATGCATAGTGGTGCACTCAACACGCACCGTACATCATCTTCTTAACGTTTCTCAGCGAAAAGTGATTTTAAAAAAACAGAATAGTACAATAGTGAATCATTCTTCTGTTTTGCTTGTTGTGCTGTATTAAATATTCTCTGCATGAACTGAAATATATTGATAGCATATTTTTGCACATAGGCAGGGACATTCATGTATGTGTATACACGTGTACTCCCAAAAAAAAGGGCTCACCCAAAAGCTAGGGTGCAATTCGAAGAATGCACATAATATGTGAACAGCAATGCCTCTCATATGCAGGGCAGCTGGATGGATGTTGAAATATGCAACAGTGTCACCTTAGCAACGGGAATATTTGGAGGGGGAAGGATCGCTTTTTTTTGTTTGTTTTTTTAGGGTCATGCCAGGAGAATTAACATTGATGTTTCTCAAAACACTATTTTTGATTAAGAATGCCCTAATTGTTAAAGAATTCCCATGTGTGCCTTATCTGGGAAACAAGCTCAGGAATGCGTGATGGAGAAACAACAGCAATGCTTGGAATTTGCGATGCTCTGCATTTTTAGATCTACAGATATTCAGAGAGGCATGGGAGATAGTAACAATCATGAGAAACAAATAAGAAACCATAAATTTATGTAAGTTATGTAAATACACAAAACCTTTTCTAATGCACATTCTGTACAAGGTCATTTCCATCCAGTTTGTTGAACTTCACACCTCTTTGATTAACACACCGTCAACATACTGGACAAGGATGTATGTGTGTGCGTGCGTGTGTGTGTGTGTGTGTCTGTATATAGATATGTATGTATGTGTATCTGCATGTTTGTCCTTGTTTACTCACGCAGAGCGTCCTTCCACGTCGAGCTTGGTGGGGATGATACCCTTCTTGCTGAGAACAGCAGCCACCTTGTCCACCTCGCCGCGTTCCACTGCCTTCATCAGCCGATCGTCATACTTGTTCCAGTCTGTGTTCTGACAAAGATGATAGTAAGCAATCAGACACATTTTTTCAGACAGTTTTTCCCGAAACAAGTAGTTAAACAAATATTTTACTAAATAGACACTTAGCTCAATAGTAGAGTGAAACCTATAGTTTTTTTAACCTAACAAATAAATCCAACAATGACATGAATATTTTGCATGAAGTCAATTTCTGACACAAGATGGCAATGTGAATTTCCTTTTTGTAGCACAATAATAGAGTTCAGTTAATGCAGAATGTTCCAAGAATGTGCTGTATTGCACTTTCACCAAATCCTCCCATGAGTGATGGCTACCAAGCATGGGAACAGAGTACCCTTAATGCTTCTGTTGACTACATGTAAGTGGGATGCTTTATACTGGAGGCCAGAAACATACAAAAAACACAAGCACAAATTCTAACTTTAACTAATAACAGTCAGACACCAGCAATTTTTACATATAGAGTGGCAATGAAATAAAAGAAATGATGATAAGATAACAACACAATCGATTCATTATTTGTACAACATGTACGATATACTGTACTTATGAAACAACTAATGAGTGAACAGATTGAACCACCAATGATAACTGTCCCAATGTCCCCATTTGCCACAGGAAGAATTCTTTCAGGTTATTCAAGAAAGAGTGACCATAAAGATAGCTTTTTGTAACTGAAATGATGAATACCTACAAAGTGCATGGAGGTGCATTTCAGCCAGCGGCTCATCTTGGGTGAGTGGAGCTGGTCCTTGCACCGTGCTACTGAAAAGGTCGCCACTGTTCCGGTTTACAAAAGCGAAAAAAGGAGAAAAACAAAGTGTATAAAAAATCCCTTTTGTCTCTCAGTGCACTCAACCAGTGAGTGCAACAAAAACTGGACAAGGAGACAAAAGGTTGACAGTCTAAACTGCAGTGGAGGTCCTCTTATGGAAGTCTCAACCTCTGGAGTTTCCCTCACTTAAGGCAGAGAAGTTCATTTGGCAGGATTTTCTAAGCATTCCTGTGTTGCTCATAGGCTCTGCCTGTAAGTTCATCACTGCACAGCAGTTTGGTTGATGGTTAAAGGGAGGAGAAGGAGGAGTAAGAGGAGGAAGGAAAGGAGGTGGAGAAGCAGTAGGGCCAGCCCTGCCAGCCCTGGGACCTGCCCTGGCCGGCCACTGCAACTCCTCCTCTGGAGGAAAAGTCAGCTCAGCCTGGCGACCTCTCGCCTCCCCCAAGTGTCCTCCCCTCTGTCCTCTCCTTAATTCTCAAACTTTCTGTTTAACTCAGTCCTCTTCTGTTCTGATACTCTTCCTCTTCTTCTCTGAACTGTATTGTAAAAGCTGCTTCTCAAGTAGTAACTAAAAGAGCTCCTCTCTTTGCCTCTTCTGTCCTCTGAGTGGTCTCCAGTGTCTTCACCCCACCAAATGGCAAGTCAGTCAGGCTGAGTGGGGTAAATATGTGAGCTCTCCCAGGTTTAAAATATCACCCCCTCCCTGGTAAACAGCGGTGGTGCAGACAGCCCTGTAGACTGGTTACCTCTTTATTTTTTGACCCTCCAACCTTTCTGTAGTGACTGATAGGAAGACAGGGGCTAAGAATACATTCTGTACATGCCTGCACCATGAGTAATGGCTTTAGTGTCTATCAGCACTGCCAGCATGAAACAAGGCCAGCCAAAAAGACCTTGCTTACATTGCCACCCCCCACCGTGCTCCCTGCTTGCCTCCCATCTGAAAATATTAATGTCAGAGGGGGATTATGGTTTGCACATTTGAAGTGGTCCTGGCACTGACCCTCACAGGACACTACTGGGCCAGCCCATCCATCTAAAGAGGGTGGTGTGGCTCCAAAGCCCCCTGATCCAAACTGCACAGTAGCAAGGTTAGATGTCAGTCTTTTTACAACCAGCTGTCTGAGACTGCAGCCCCACAAAAACTACAACTACCACTGCCTTCTCCACTTACACCAATGCCCACATGGTAAACACTGCAAAAAAACAACAACAAACAAACAAAACAAAAAAACTTTCCCTTTTATTAGATAAAATGTCAGATAGTTAAAAAGGTATAGCAACAGCATTTCAAGGACCTATTCAATTTACATACTGCATCAGCTCCCTGTGGCCTCGTGTTACTGGCCGCTGCCAGACTGGCGTTAACAGAGCGGCACTGATATCCACAAACATGCAAAAAGACCTCCTCCGCATGACATGTCATATGAAGAAGTAGGTGTCAACTTACGAAAGCTGCTCACCCTAGCATAGAGACAAAGGCGCCAAAATGGCACCTAGCCACGCAGCATACTGTACATCGGTCACGTAAATATCTCACACGGGTGCTCTGGTGTGTGTGTATTTGTTTGGGGATCTGTTAATGTACTAGTTAATGATAGGGCTGTTAGCAAGCGAGAGCTGCAGCCACAGTACTCACTGACAATGAGAGCTGGTCGATACTGATATAATGAAGTGTCATGACAGGTTTTAAGAACAACTTGATGATACTGTATAATGTATTGATTATTGGTGCCATAAGATATGTGGACTAACCTATGCGTGGTTGATATGAAACGTTTTCCTGCATATAGTGCCATTTTATTTATTTTTTTACTTAGAACAGTCAAATGATACTTGGATCACTTTCAAACATTGCAGCCTTTAAGACCAAGGTGATGATGAAGATAACACATGACGATATCTAGTTTCAAGTCATGATGTCAATATGATGTGAATGTATCTCCCTACTTTACTTTCATACGCTGGAACGGAACCATGCTGAAATAATGACAACAGATTAAATGTGTTAATTTTAAATTACTCAGCTCAACATTTAATGTGAGGTATGCGTAGGGCTTATAATACCGAAATTTAAAAAAAAATAATTAAATATTATAATTCATTTGACCAAATATTGTACATACTGTATTTACAGCTTTTCATTTTTGTAGCTTTACTTGTACATAATAAAAGTGTTTGTATATCTGTCTCAATCAACTGGTCGTGGTGGATGGCTAGCTACACTCGAGGTTTCTGCCTCTTCAAAGGAAGTTTTTCCTCGTCACTGTCACCTTAGTGCTTGCTCTTTGTGGGAACTACTGGGTCTCTGTAAATAATAAAAAGAATACAGTCTGGATCTGCTCTATATGAAAAGTGCTCTGACATAACTTCTGTTGTGATTTGGCACTACAAAAATAAAATTGACCTGAATTTTTGCTCTGTCATGTTTATTAAAACCCAAATAGCATTTTTATTCATCAACACTTATTCTTGTTGATTGTTCTGCTTTTCATTCATTTCAATTTAAAATGGACATTGGGTGCATTAAATCATGTTTTAATTTTATTGAGCACAAAGTAAATCACACTACACAGATGATTGCGAATGGTCATTTGATGCGCGTCTAATTCCACACAGAATCAGTGGAAAAGCAACCTAACAGGTCAGCAGAAGGACACAGAATCTAGACTAAGAGTCTATAGCTTTGCTAGCAGCTTTATTAGTCAACGCTTCAGCCCAATGGAGCTTTAATTAAGCTAAATGCTACCATCCAGAGATGAAACGATTACTGGTTTCACAATAAACTGTGATAAAATTCCAGATGCTTTGTATTATCATTTAGAATTTTAATTATCGTTAAAATCATTTGATTAACATGCTTTGGTTGATACTGAACAGTATTGACTGTGAGTATTTCAAAGTTGGCAACAGTTCCCCAGACACAAGCACCGCATGTAATGTGGGTTTGTTGAGCATCAGTGAAAAAACTGACATCACAATGACGTAATGCTGTTTAAACCTGGGAACTGGTTCTCAATATTAAACTTGATGGAATGATTTCAGTGCGTGTCAGTACATTTTCAGCACATTTTGACAATAACCATGATAATTTTGATCACCGTGATAACAATATGAAAATTTATACTGTTTCATCACTTCTACCATCTTCATGCTAACATGGCCCCAATAACAATGTTTATGTGTTGATGTTTAGCAGGGATAGTTTGTTTACAATGATCAATAATAGATTGTTGTTAACGTTTTCTGAATAACACTAAACTCAAAGTACAGCTGAAGTGTATGGGTTCGCCATTGTTTTTGTAAGATGGTGGTTATGATGGCAACTGGTGCTTTAAGAAAAGTCAAGGTATTAATTTATTACAATTCATTCTGAGCGGGAAATGAATATCAATACCAAATTTCACTAAAAAAACAAACAAAACAAAAGTCCCACTGATTTTGGTCAGGATTCATACTTTGGGTACCATGAATACCTAGACCAGATTTCAGGGCAATTCATTTTTTGACTACTGTGGCTTCAATAACGACGGGAGTTGCACAATGCAGATTAAAAAAAACATTTTTAAAAGTAATATGCTCAATTTGTGCACAAATGCAGGCATAGAGACCAGAGAACATAATTTGGGTTGGACTTACAGTGTGACGTTAACGCTGAAACAATATACCCTCTGTGCACATAACTGAAACAAACACATTACATACAGTTTCTATTTTAACACGGTGACAAGACATCACCTGACACTGGGTGAGCCAGGTTAGGCTTCTACCTGTCCACACAGATTATTTTGGGTGTCTGGTAGATATACTTCAGTTTTTGTCTTTTTGTCATCTTCAGTTCAGGTTTTCCATCACTGTCTGCAAGCTGAAAGTCTTTCCGACACCTCAGTAACACCTCAGCTTCCTGCCTCTCTCAGACCCTGGCCAGACTAACAGGTCTCTAATGTCCTCACGGATGAAATCATCAGCAGGAAATATCTAACAGGTCATCTGATAACAGATTGAAGCCAAGGCCAAAACATAAAGCTATACGCCAACATGTTACGTGATAGTCGTATTCAATGCCAAACTGCAGTCACTGAAGAGGTTTCATAAGATTATGACTATGGTCATGATCGTGACATCTGTGAAGAGACCTTATGTCATGAAATGTAAACCCATGACAGTTTATGGCTGTAATAGATAGGTATTTTGAAGCGTAGACCTTTTTTGGCAGTTGTGATTAATTGTATTTCTTTATTACTTTAAACTAGATATGAAAATATGTTAGAGTGAGACAAAGAGAGAAAGAACACTTTTACACCCAAGTTGCCTAAACGACAGACGAGAAATTACAGGTTCAGATTTTTCTCAGCAAGGAAACAATATCTGCAGAAGAGAAAAGAAGGAATTTCATAATAAAAAGACATCAACCTTTGAAAATACCCACTTACTTGACCAACTTGGATTGTTCAAGTTCACATTGTAGTCTTACATTACAATGTTGTTGTATTAAGACAGAAATAAGGTGCAAAACTTGGCAGAGCACTTTTATTGTATGTGTGCATCTGTTAGTCTCTGTCAGCACGGCATTATCATCGGTGTACACAGTGTGAGATATTGATAGCGGCAATAAAATATTATTTCTTGTTTAACAAGACATAACTAAAAGTCTACAGCCATGCTCTGTCAGGCCACACTTAGGTATAGAGATGCTTTGAGATAGAGGCTAACCGCAGAATGCTAATCTAACCTGAGTTTTGCCTGTTAGGGTGCTAACATTTAGTTCTTAGCACTAAAACACAAAATATAGCTGAGTCTGATAGGAATGCCATTAGTTTTGCAGGTATTTGGTCATAAAGCAAAGTGCAAAATTTTAACTGATTATTGCCCTGGTTTGTTCTGAGTGGGGCATGAATATTTGTAGCAAATGCCCCTGCAATTGATCCAATAACTGTTGACACATTTCACCAAAGAACCCAAAATGTTATCCTTGCGGTTGCATTAAAAGGGGCCAACATGGAACCGGCCCCATTATGGTAGAACTAGAACCTAATTTTGAACTGTTCTGAGCATTTCCACCTAAAAATAAACTGGTTCAGAACCTCAAAAGTTGGTTCTGGAGCGGAACCAAAAAAAAAAAAAAACCCAGCAGGTTTTCCTTGGGAACCAAGAGTGCATGTCATATTCTACAGTTTGTTGTACATCGTCCATCAGCCTCTTTTGATGACATCCTTGATTACAACGGTTCAACTCAAAACTGGTTGAACTGCAAGCTAGTGCACTAGATAGCACCAAGGTTCAATGATCCTGAACAGAAGTGATTCAAGAACCAGTGCAAAGTTAAATTTCATTAGTAATCCATTTAGTAGTTGTCCAGAAACTTCAGTCTGGACCTAAGATTTGGAACAACTAACAGACAGACATCGTCATCCCAAAGCAATTCTGCCAGCATGACTTTTCAACAAGTACTGTTACAGTGTTATTTTTGGCAAAGTAGGACTGGAATGAGGAAAATGTTTGATTAGATTAAAAAAAACAAAGGAGGATGAGAGTCATGCAAGGGCACTATTTAACTGATTAATCACTACAATGAACATCACAACAAACAACAGTAAACTTAATAATTTTTCAAGGCTCCTGCAATGTGCTAAAGTGGTAATGTGAATTTCACAAATTGTCTTCACAGTGGCATTTGATTTAACAATACTCTGTTTGTACAACTTCTTGCAAGGATTATGTTTTTATGATAATTGCTTTTATGATAATTGTATAAGTTATAATACCCGAAATCTCAATGCAGAGTTGCGATGAAAACACACATGCTGCTGCATGCAGCGCATCTCTGAGAACAGCGACTGATTTAAAAGCCGTCACATCGCCTTGAGTGAAATCAAGGCTATGACTTTTTTCACTGATGTACGTAACTATGCTGTCATCAAAGAAACAGATCATACCACTGTGATAATTATTGAAACTTTGGAGATATCAGCTGTCTTAACTTCTACACAGCTCCTCTCTGCTCACCGGTGCAGCTCTGTCTCACCCTGTCTGTGACACAGTGTGTCTGTGCTGATTGATTACCCGTAACTTCTAACCAATCAGATGTGCTGTAGGCGGGACATTGAGCCAGACTACAGAGCGTAGTTGTGTATTATACTGTGCAGTGTATAATGATCTAATGTATGTATAGAACAGTAGCCTACTGTATAAGTTTGAAGATTTTAATATTACCATTATCATTACTATTATCATTGTTATTACATTACATAACTATGGTGATAATTACAGACAGACAGATCAAAGCCAAGTGCATTTTTAATATAATTTAGCCCTAATCCCACCATTTTTTTCTTTTTTGCTGATCTGAAAAATGATCCGATCCGTGACTCAAAACCGTGATACGATCTGAACCGTGAGTTTTTTGATCTGTTGCACCCCTACTGTATCGTATAGTAACGGTATCAGCAGATATCAGAATCAGATCGGAACTGAAAAAAAACAAAAAAGGATCAGTACATCTCTAATAAAAATGGCCTCAAAGAGATGCTCTGATGACCCATATCACTTGCACTCAGGCACACTATTCTGTGTGCTCATGAAAGCGCCTGATTTTTATATGCAAAGGTTTTGAGACTTTATTTTGTTGTTGCATCATTTAAAAGGAAGCAAAAGTTTTATAGTGTTCGAATGCTGATTTGGAGGTCCATTACCATGGCAACAGTAGAAGCTTCAAAACCGTCGGGTCAGCCCTACAGGACACTATTCATCTTTATATTTTTATCATTTATACCCAGAGATACCTGTTTGTGACATTAAAATAGCTGCCCGCTGTGTGAATATCTCAGTGACATGTTGATTTATTAGTGCAGTATACCCTGGCAGTGAAAAGCCAAAACTCTAGCTGCATCAGCGTTAATGAGAACCTTAAGAGCAAGCTCAAGTACCAGAAACTGTGCCACAGAAATCTCTAGAAATTATGTGAGTCATGGCCGTTTGCCAAGAAGGGGAATTAAATAACAAACAATTCAGGCACCAGCAATACTGGTCAGAGTTGTTATCCATTTAAAAATGAGTGAACACATACAGAGGAGGGGGGTATCCTGTTAGTAACTGCCTAAAAAAACATTTATTTTCTGAGTGAGTCATTCCTAAAATAAATGCTGTGTAATGGATGGCAGATACTATCAATTCAAACATCATTTAATTAGTTTTTTGTTTGTTTTTTGAAGGAAAATGCTCTCCATTGTTGATAAGTACACGCAACTCCCTCCATCCTACTGCTGCCTTGTCACCATGAGAAGGGATTTTCTGGAACTGTTGTTTACAGTAGCAGTATTTCACCCCCACCCACCCTAATACACACCCCATTCTAATGAGTGACCATAGACTTGTGCATGTAGTGGAGAGCTGTGCAACTGTCTGGGCATGTAGAGCGTAAGTGAAAACCCCTGAGGGACAGAGCCAGAAAGGGTGGAGGAGGAGAGACAGGAGAGAATATGTGAGGTGAACAAATGTGTAAAAGAACAAGTGGAAAGGTGAGAAAGAGACAAGACACAGCTTGCTCCAGGTCAATCTGTCATCGTGGGACAGGTAAGTTGATGCTTCAGAGAGAAAGTTGATCTTGGATCGGGCCGAGCCCCCACTGATGGTTCAGGCCAGGTGTCCAAAAACAGAGAGGCGCTCTGTTTTTGGTATGTACATGAGGCACTCGCTGCATATCTGAGTGGCTGCTAAACACAGGACTACTCTTGCTGGGCAGAGTGTGGACTGGATGCAGGAGCACAGACAGACAGACACACCCTCTGGTGGTGACCAGAAACATGACAGCTCCAATCCACCAAAGTCTATTTGTGTCTTGGGACACAGAGAGACTGACCAATGTTTGTTTTCATTGTTGATTCTTTCTATTCTCTCTTTGCATTGTTAATACATCACTAGCGACTATGTGCCATCTGGTGGGTTTGAAACTAATTTATCTTATAAAAGATTTTGCTAGCTAAACGCAAATTAATAATCAGGTTTGAGGGGTCATTAGGGTCCCTGTGCTAAACAGTGTCCAGTTCTCTTTGCAGGCTTTGAAACACAATTATTGTCAAATATTTGGAGAAATGTCATTGCTCTCCAACACTGTAGTGGGCGCTGTGGAAAAAGTCTATAGCAAGCACTTAAAAAACCTTTACAGTGTCTGTATCTTGCCTCCTGATTCTTGTTGTCTTTAAAGAAGAATCAGTAAGATCTGTCCAAGCTGCACCAGAAAAATAGTTTACTGTGTCTCTCATTCCCAAAGATGTTAAATAACCAATGTTGTGGGCTGGTAAAGCATCCCAAGCATAGAAAAATGTTGAGAATGATGCAGATAAAGCCACTACCAAACACTTCTAGTGGGTCATAAGTGAATACCGAAAGGGATTATGTTTCTGAGACTATACATTATTTTTATGTTTTTAGGAAAATTTTGCATATTATCCCTGTAATAATACACTGGATATCTGATTGGCAGTGTGTTTTGGAAGGAGCCAGTCATCAACAAGGAGGTGCATACTGTTGGGCCAGTTATATATTGCAGGATGTTTTAACATTCCGAGCATCACACGCAGTTGCAGAGGTCTGCAGAGCTTGACCTGTAACACCATGCTAAGGGCCCTCAAGGCATTCACAATTAATTTCATTAATGTGACAATGCAGACAATGGCGTAGGCATGATTTTTCACAGGAAAATTATGTCTCCATAGACTTAATTAATGAACAAGCTCATTCTTTTTCTCCTCACGTTTTCTTCTAGCATGACTTGCCCTCCACCCCGACTCTAACCCCTGCTGTAATCTGTGTGAAGCAATGACGCTAGTCAAACTATGTATATTGCGATGCAATGTCCATCATTACAATAGAGTATGCCTACACACAGCAAGAAGTTCTAGAATTCTGAAAATTTATAACTATTCAGTGAACATGCTTTTTTGCAGAAAAAAAAGTTTGATGAAAAGCTCCAATACAATACAATACATTTTCTAATGCACTGAATACCCCTCAGAATACTGTCAGGTAAATTCTAAGAAAACAGAAAAATGTTATATAAATCCTCCTACAGCAGGCTGCCCTCAGAAACCGATAAAAAGTGATAACATAGGACTGTTTTATGATACTCAAGTTAAGCCTGAGACTGCTGAAACCACAATAAAACACATGTGGTCAAAGTGGGATTGCTGGGAGTTTCCTGGTGACTCTATTAAGACATCCTCACTTGAGCTACCAAAAGATCCAAAGTTGGAGACTAAACTGTCCAGCTGCTAGGTCAAACTATTTTAGATGACTTATGACCCAGAGGGCAAAGCTGTTCCTTCCTATTTTCATCTACTTCCGACACCCTCTGCCAGGGCAGCAGATCAGCTCTCCAGCTGCCCAAACCCAGTGAACTTTGCCCCTGCCATCTCCCCAGTAAAGTCAGTCTCCACACAATCATGAAAAACAGGAAGGCCATAATATAGTTTCTGAAAGACAGTTTGAGGAAAATGTTCCACTATCAGTTGTTATCTGAAATAAAAGACCTGCATCTATTATTGAATCTGGACAAAGCCTCTCTGAAGGTAATCATTTCTTATCTCCATTGCCTTTATCCTAAATTGATTCAGAGGATTATACTGTACCTCTAATATGTTTTTTAGACCTTAAAAGGTTATTGAATAATTGTCTGAAGCTGCTAAAAAGAACAGCTTTATCTCAAAAGAAAGAAAAGCTACATGTATTTCAAAGACGGTGTCATTCAAAGGGGGACACTATGCAATTATTCTATTTTAAAAAAACATGTTTCTGAATAGAAATTCAGCACAAATTATAAGATGGAATCAATTGAGATTACATGAAATTATAAAATAAAGACGAAACTCATGTATTTCAAGGCAGGACAATGAGCTTACAATTATAGAACATTAACAATTATCAATTTGACTGAACCAAGCCTGTAATCAATCATTTGTGTGCTTGTTATATCTCGGGATGTTAGTCCACCAGTTTGGTTCAGACTGAAATATCTAAGCATGACTTGGCACAAAATTCTCCAGCTGATGTACCCTGATGACTTGGTGATCCACTGACATTTCTTCTAGCATGGCTATAAGGCTCATATTTTTGTTTTTTAGTAAAATGTCTCAACAACTATTGGATGGGTTTGGCATAAAACTTGGCACAGATATCCATGGTGCCCAGAGGATGAACTGCAACAACTTTGGCGATCCAATCATGCAGTTAAGGGCCGCATTTATGTCACATTATGTTTGCTCTGCCTTGAGAAAGGTCCCTGTGCCTGATATGTTGGCACTTTTTTAAAATAAAGCAATGCAGAGCTGACAAGTGTGTGTAGGACTTTACTTTTTTCTTTGAAAGGGATTTTTGGGGGCTCTGATTCTACTTCTACTGAGCGTCTACTTAGACGCTTTGAATATGGGCAAGACAAAGCACTAAATGGAGAGGCAGCATTCAGTTTTTATGTACCACATATCTGGAACAAACTCCCAGAAAACTGAAGGCAACTCTGCCTTTCAATAAACCAAATCTGCAGCTTTTGATTAATATCTTAAACTGCACTGTAACTTTTATACTACTGTTTCATCCTACCTTTTCTATTGAACTCTTTTAACTGTATTGAAATGGGTTTTTTTTATATTGTTTTGTTTTCCTTTTACATTTTGTTTCATGTGTTTATGTTTTACGTAAAGCACTTTGAACTGCATTGTTGAAATGTGCAAATAAACTTGCCTTGTCATATAAGTTCTGAACCTTCTTTCTAAATGCTTTGTCTAAATTTAGTCAAAAAATAAAATGACATGTTTCACAGGATCTTAAGTCATATGTGCTGAAGTCAAAAATAATGTTGGCTTTCAGAGAGAAATGAATAAATTTCCAAACAATTTAAAACAAGAATTTCTGGAATTAATTAGAAGGCACCACTTCTGAGGGTCTTGTATTAGGTTAAAAAACTCATTTCCTGTTAAATGTCAGCAGCTTAGCTGACACATTTTAATAGCTATCATTGAAATAACAATGTCCCGAAGCAGGGGAATTAAAAACAAGCAGGGTTATGTGCTTTGGCTGTAGATGCCTGCTGGTATGGCTGAGATTATTCCAGCTGGTCTGATGATGTGGAGATAAAAGAAACAAAACAGGGCAGACAAAGAGCCGTGGGCCTATGAAATGACTTCCAATCAGCTTGTAAGGAACTACTTAGATCACTAATGCAGAAACATGACAGTAAATTAACAAGGTGGTGATTTTCTTTAAGAGCTACTATATTTAAAAAAAAAACATCATTAAAGTTAGCATTTTCAGTGCCATGAGAAACAATAAGAGGATACAGACTGGGGAGAAGGAGACACAGACTTACAGACAGACAGAGTGTCTACAGTGGCGCTTTAATGTTTTGTGGCTGAAGGGAGTATTGTGAAGAATGAAGGCCGTTGTTTTAATCTCACCTCTAGAAAATGATGAGGCAGTATTAGGGAAAACACAACAGGAGTGTTTTATCTTACATGCCCGTATATGGTTAAATGAGAAAACTCTCGGGGCATGCTGGTACTTGGGCACAAATACTGGTGATGATGCTTGTTTGGCCAGCATTTACAAGTCATCACGCACTCAGGAAGGGTGAGGAATGTGACTGCAGGGATGGTCAAATGGACTAGGCTTTGTAAAAACATGCATAAAATAACATTTTTTCATAGTCTTACAGAAGGTATTAAAACAAAGGTTGCTCAATGCCTCAATTTAACTTTTAAATCACATGAGTCAGAGGTTACAAAATCCCCACCTTTTACCCAACACAAACTACAATAACATCTGCCAAATCTTATACGCAAATACTTTTGATGGGCAAATTAAAACAATGCAAAGAAATACATGGATGTAACACAAATAAAAAATAATTCAAGTGTAGAAAATGACATCTCAGAATCTACAGTAGAAAAGCAATTCAACTCCTGAAAACAACGATTGACTCCCAGGGTGTGAGATAAAGATCAGTTAGATACCGAGCAGGTAGTAACTTGCCCCTTTGACAAGTCAAATGCTCCACCCATTCTTTACTATGACCACGTTGTGAGTGAGCAGGTCTACCTGGAAGTCTTCTTCCACATCTCAAAACTACTTCAATAAATGTGGACCTTTAGAAAAGCAACACAGTGACTGTTATATCACACCTCTTTCTTATTCAGCTTTCCATTTAAGCATGGTAGTAGTCAAGCAAGATGTCATAAAAGCTTTCAAACACAAACCATGTTTCTACAGTAGCAAAGACAGGACCAACCAAACAATGGGTCTAGACACAGCCTTGTGTGTTTTTCATGGTCACTGTAGTTTCTCCTACATGCTTGGAAGGGGAGGTTGAGGCGAGGGGTGTTCAGTTGTTTGCAATCTGCAACCTCACCACTAAATGCCACAAAATCCTACACATTGGTCCTTTCAAGAGTTAAAAGACTGAGAAACTTCAAATACTGTTTGTCTGGTTGTCCTTTGATACATTCAGTCCTGCAGCCTACACTGAAGCCGGCAGTGGTGTTGAAAGATGGCGGGTTGTTGATTACCTGCAAGCTTGTTCCATTATTACAGACATTATTTGTTTTTCAGGTCAAGGAAAACCTGCTATTTCTGGTTTCAGTTGGACATCAACTTTTCAGATTCCAAACCAACTTATTTTTGGTTGAAATGCTTCGAATAGTTCAAAATTTGGTGCGCGAATCAGAACGGAACCTGTTCCCTGTTGGTGGAAAAGGGGGAAGCTCCACCACTTTCTTTCTCATGCTGTCTTTTTCAACAGAAGTGTTATGGACTTCAAATTTCTGATAAAGCAGAAACACTTGTCTAATCTGCAGAGAGACAGAAACATAGAAACACACACTGAACACAGCTTGATGAGGCTTAGTCTGAGCCATTTCACAGCAGTTTGTCCTTCATCAGCAGAATCTTTGTGCTCCTGTTGCTCAGCATGCTCCACTCTGTGTGTGTGTGTGTGTGTGTGTGTGTGTGTGTGTCCATGTGGGCAGGGGCTGATGACGGCTGCAGCCCACCCAAAATCTCTCAATAAGCTCAGAACGCTCTCACGTGCTCACCTCCCCCAACATTAATCTGTCTATCAGTAACCCAACACACACACACACAGTTCACAATAACCATACACACTCATATCACACATTGTCTGTCAACTGCATGGACCCCAGAGTCACACATGACAAATAAACACAATACAAACAAAAGCCACACATGCACACTGCCACCACACACACGCTCCCTCTGCTCTACTCAGGCTGTTGCTGGCTCTGCATGGGAACACAGACGGGTAACGCTGCTGAGATGACCTCATGGCTGCCCCCATGGAGCCAGACATTAATCCTAAAAACACAGACCGTCACGCTACCACCTACTCTACAGCCAACACAACATCCAGCCTAAAACAAACTTCTGCTGATCCTGTCTGAGAGTTGGTCTCCTGCAGAGAATATAAGTTCAATGTCTGTGTGCGACAGAACAGAAAAATACAAACGGAGAAAGAAAGGAGATAACTGCTGGTCCTTTGGTCAAACAAAGGCATCAAGTGTTACTGGCCAGACTGTCACGAAATTTGATACAAGTGTTCATGGTCCCCTCATGACTTTGCTGACCTTCCGAGTTTTCCAAAGAGCCACCATCTGGCCAAACTTTTCACTTGTACCCATGATACAGTCAAAATCTACCAGTGTAGGAAGTTAAGCAGTCAACTGCTGTGGTCAGCAAAAAAAAAAAGTCAATGTCAATCTAAGTGTACATTATATTTAGAATATTGTCACTATTTTACCTTGCCATCAGCCTTTTTAGACAGGAAACAGCTGTTATAAACCAAATATCGTTCTCTCTCACTCAACCAGAATCCATTAGTAAAATCAGCTATTTTACCTTGCAGAAAACATAGGAGATGCTGGTCTACCACTGCCTCTATTTGTTAGTTTGTTTGTGTTATTGTGTGACTTTTGTGTTTTAAAAGGTTAGTTCAGATTCACCAAAGTCACGCAATAACACAAACAAGCTAAGCGATTGAAGCAGTGATAGTCCAGCAACTCCTGTGTTCTGCGAGGTGAAATGAATGTTTTTCCCAAATGAGTCTGGTGGCTTTGGAGAAGGCAGCATAATGGCAAGGTAAAGTGGTGAAAATATATGGTATAGCATACACTTTTTTTTTTGTTTTTGTTTTTTTTGGAGGCTAAAATGTTTCTTTTCTACCCTGTCCACAGCAGTACATTGTTAATCTTACATGCTGGTACTCCTCTTCTTCTCCAAACTGGGGGCTTGCCTACAACCATTTACTCGAGGTAATACACTGACTATTGACCAGGGGCGTAGAATTGGGTAGGGACACTAGGGACACGTCCCTACCAATATCCAGCCACTCAGGGGCGCTGAAAAGGGGAGAATAAGGAGGATTCTAGGGGCCCATGATTGACAGTAATAATATAGTATAATACAATTATAATACTGACAAAATAATATGATGCTCAGTAATAAACTTACAATCACACATATTTTATTTACAATGTATTGGTAACACTGAGTTTATTTGTTTTGAAAACATTTCTCAGTGCCCACCCCCCTCTTTATTTATGTAAAATGGTTCAGTCCACCTGCTCCGTGCTGCAGCTGCTGAGCGTAACTTTTCACAGACAGCGAGTGACGGCAGAGACGGCAGGATGCCCCAAAAGTCAGGGAGCAAAAAAAGAAAAGAAAAAAAGCTCAGACAGGAGAAAGAAGCGAAGGGTCGACAGTATGTCACCCAGTTCTTTCATAGGCAAAGTGGGTCTGTTAGTGGTTCATGTGATGGAAAGTTCTGGAACATTAGTCTGATGTCTATTCCCAACTTTGTCCATAGTTTATAAGCTAGCTCACTTTTCTCCCCATATTGGCTCATATTTCTGAAGAAAACTCTGGATTTTTACATTTCACTGTTGTTTTAGTTAAATAATCAATGCAGGCAAATGTTTAGCTGCTCTGCTCAAAAAATGACGCATGTTCCGAACAGACACGTCAAGAGCAGCAGCAGCCGTCTGTCAGTCCCCCCCTGCCCCACCTGAACAAGCCCAAGTACCCCCTGAGGAAGGAGGTGAGCAGCTGTGTGTTGAATTAATCGATTATTATGGAGAAAAAACATTAAAGAATAAAAAATCGTTATGAAATAAAAAAGCCTATAGTCTGTATTCATTTCAGAACGATTTTAATGGTTTAAAAAGCATCAGCTATCACTGAAATATAATGTTTGGTCAGTAGTTTGGCACTCTCATCCCCCTGCTTTGCAGTAGGAACAGAGAACATTTCTCTGCCTGCAGACTGGGTGACTGCTCTCAATCCAATCAGAGAAATGTTTACATTTTCTGGAAATCAGAAGATTAAATAGCAACAACCATATAGCCTCTGTTTTGCCACAGATTATAATTGCATTTCATTTTAATGGAAGAGGTTATTTTGTATTTAAGTTTTGTATTTTCAGGTAATTAATCTCAAGAGAATTTAACTGAATCTAAATGAATTTCATTATATTTTCAGTGCTTCCCCTACCAATTAACTGTTTTTCTTTTCATAAATATGGGAATGATAGTCAAAAATATCATTAAAATGCATAGTTTTATGTAAAACAGTATCAAAAATTTCTGCCGGCCTATTGGCCGGCTATGGAAGGGTGACCCGGTAAGATTTCTTTTCATGGGGCCCAAAATCCCTGGCAGCGCCCCTCCAGCCACTAGTCACTATCAATACAAACACTGTCTGTAGTGTTTAGTCAATGATTATGACACACAAAGGGTTAACAGTCGGTCTCTGCTAGAAGTCCCGCTGTGCTGCCTTGGAGTACTTTTGTGTCCCTACCAATGTCAAAATCAAACCTACTCCCTTGCTATTGACAATCCCACTTCAAATAATCAGAACTATCCCTTTGAAGCTCCATTTGTACTTCTGCAATACAAGATAATGCCAAACACTCCCTGGGCTCCCTGTAGTTTTGTCAGCATGACCGGCTTGTATTTTCTCCTACTGTTGAGAGTGAATACAACAAAAAAATTTGAAAAAAAAAGGCCTGTCTGGTGGTCCTCTCCTTTTCAGTAACACATCTTTTAAGTAACACCTCTTTTCAGTAACACATACAGCAAATCCATTTCCACTGCAATCTTTCTGCTCACTGCAGTCCATCAAAGTTTTAATCAAATATCCAAAATACAGCAACAGCACAGTCTCATAATCAGTAATGGAACAAGGTGAACCTTCCTACCATCCGTCGTATCACAAAGTGAATGAATGAATGAGTAAGAATGAAAACACTGTTATCGAGGGAAATACAATACAATGCAGTCTGGTTAGGTACAATACATCTGTCTAGTGCTGCAGTGGTGAGCTCAATGGGTGAAATCTGAATCAAAACCTATGCTTTAAGGTAGGTATAGATGGACTCCCATTAACCCCTTGGGTCAAGAGTAACACAAGCCTCACTGAGCACATTCATGCTCCCCAGAGGACCAAACCTTTTTAGTTTGGACACTCAACAAGATTTCGTCTTGTGGTAGCATCTGGCCAAAATGACGCACACAAGATAAAAAACGCTTGTGAGGTGTAAAACTCAGGACACAGCAACTTGGCTTGGGTCTTGAGGATTTGTAGCATTTATTCAGACAAATAGCCTAAACTGTACAATGCTACATTCAGTGTTTTGAACAACAAGACTTTTTATGTTATACTGTGCCCCAAAAATATACACTTAAATAATTAAATTAATTATCATAAATGTGCGACGACTAGTTGACAAATGGCTTGACTAGGAAGATCAATAGTCAAGGGCAGCCTTAATCACTGCTAACGTAATATTTACAGTCACATACACACACACATACTGTCTCAACTGCACACAACCTCACTGAAGTTGAAAATTCCTTGATGCTTGGTGGAGGATTAACTTAGGCCAGGTCACCAGGCTTGCACTGCACTGATGGAAACCTCACTTTTAATATCATCATACACAGCTTCTCTACATTATTGAGGGGTTTAATTAACAATGCAGCCTCTGTGAGCCACCAGCTGAGCTTTAATTTGTTAGTCTTATTCATACTGAGGCATAGTTTACAATCTCAGCCCATTTGCAAGCCAGTAGTTTCTAGTTTAGTAAATGAGTGCACCTCTCTTTATTTATACAGAAGCTAAAACAAGTTGATATACATCTCATATAATGGTTCAAAAGGTCAACATAACTGTAAAGCTGCAACAATTAATTATGAATGAATTCTTAAATTCACTGGCAACTATTTTGATGATACTTGGTTTGAGTATTTTTTTAAGAAAAAAAAGTCAAAACTTTCTGATTCCAGCTTCCAGTTTCTTTACTCCTCCATGACAGTAAACTGAATTATCAAAAATAATCAAAAGATTGATTGATGATGAAGATAATCTTTAGTTGCAGCTCTACAGGACTGGGTAAGTTATCCTGTGTAATGCCATTTCTGAAATCAAATTTTTAGGTTTTTGTCATGCAAAGAACACATTTTTTTCACAGTTCACTGTAGTGGATGAATGGCAAAATGTTTCTAAATGACAAAAATGTGTGCTGTATTCATTTGTGACAGCAGTCTTTGCTCTATTGTATTGCATGAACATCATATTGACAGGGCAGCAAAGAGAAGAGTAATTTAGTCTGACAGGCGCTTGACAGTGGAGATTTGAACAGCCTCGTAGTCTGACCTAAGTTCAACTCAAATCAAACATTCAGTCTATACCAACTCAAACCCAAAAAGCACACAATATGCACACTTTGAAAATGAGCGTGGGAGGGAGGAGAAGAGGATTTTTAAATCCCAAACTTCTCACCCCCACCAGCAGAGGGGTAAGAACGCCTGCTGGGTGTCTCCAAGTTGGAGCCTAAACCGGCTGAAAGAGGCTTCTACTTGATAACTTTCAGAGGGTACTCAGGGTCTTAAAGGCTGCTCAACAGCTTGAGAAAGATTTCTCAGGGGTTTAGGTGGCTGCAAAACATACAGGTTCCCACAACAGTGTAGTTTGCTTATTATTATAAAATCAACAAACTTCTCATCTTTCTGAAAATACTGATTCTACTTCAGCAGAAAATATTTTTGATGCTGTTTCTCCGATTATGTGAAAGCAGACATGTTACAATATGCATGTATATAATGAAGTGTAATTCTCAATCTAAAAACATCCCTAAAGATTTCTGCAACTGAATCTCTGCATAACAGGCACTGTTGCAGCTGGAAACAACATTTGCATCTCCTTGCTTATAGGGTTTATTGTGTATTGTGTAATTGTGCACTTTTCTAACAGGATTTATAGAAAAACTAGAAGCGAGTCATGTACACTCCTGGGGTTGAAATCACAGCAGCAGACCATTACAGAACTCTCCAAAGAGCTGCAGTGGCCCCCACATTTTAAAAGCTTCAGCATATGATAGCAGGCAGGTGGGTGGTAGATGGAACAAAAATCATTTGTTTTCGTAATGTTTTCTGGTGATAGACACAAAAAGACATGTAGGAGTTTGGGTTGGGTTTCAGATTCAACTCTGTTCTCTTGGAACCCTGGCTTGCATTCTTGGCACAACTGTTTGGGTTGATAAAAAAAAACAAAAAAAACAGCTAAAAATAATCTTTATTGGCTGATAAAGACAAAAAATGACTATGACTCAGCAATGCTGCTATGTAGCCTACCTCATGGGCTGTGCAGAGGGGGCACAAAAGCAGCTACTGCATTAATAAACTCCACAGGGACACACTCACCTGACATTATTGCCTTTCAGATGGTGTAGTGAGCTCAGCTTTAAAGCTAGTGTGAATATCATGTGAAACTACACCTAAGGAATCCACCGGTACCATCCATGCCATGCTAGCTTGTCAGATTGGGGGTTAAATAACACTCCAAAGTTAGGCTAAATTTTGGCAAGGGAAAAACTAGCATAACCACTCTCAAAAGGGTTGCTTGACCTCACACCTCAAGGAATCTGAATAAAAATGGCTTCTATGGGAACCTAAGAGTCTCTCATTTACAGACACGCATTTTTTGCATGCAGTATACATGTCCACAACCATAAACTAGAATCCTGTGGCAATAAGAGGATGTATGGCTTTGCTAGGTATACTGACAATAAAGGGGTCTCTGAGCAATCCCCAAAACAGAAGTGCTCGCCATTCAATCGCCAAAAAATGCACTTCTAACACATATCTCCATATGTCAAGAGTTTTTCATATTAAATCACAGCATGGATTTTTCTATGATGTCCGTCAAGGTCTTGGTGTCTTAATGTGGAACTGTGGAGGAATTTGTGAATATAAATATTGTAACTGTAATTGTTTGGGAGATTCTGCAATGCTGTTTTCCTGTGATGCTCCAGCAGCGTTTTGTGGACTAAAAAACTAAACCCAACCTCTGGTAGTAGGTAATGATAAATTTTCATTTTTGGGTGAACTATCACTTTTAAACTCACTGTATAAACAATGCTACAAATGAAACTACAAAGGACATACTTTCCAACTTGTCTTTTTACATCCATATTTACACTATTCGTTTGATTAAAGGTCCTTGGCTGTTCCGGTCGATTAGATGAGAGCACTACACTTATAGTGGTGGTACTGATGTGTGTGTGAAGGCAAAAATGAAATCAACTCATGTTATTATCACTGGGAAATACTGACAAAAGCTCAAAAGACTTACAGTTTATGTGCTGCCTCTTCAAAAAGCAACTGCATAATAACCAAGTTTAGATAAACAAAAAGAAACTGCAGTGAAAAACACCTATTTTCTGCACTCTTTAAATAAAACACAAACATGTTGATCAAGTAAAGCTCTTGCCAAGGTCTCATTATGCCATTTAACAAAACTGTGACACTTTGGTAACTGAGCGTTGTACACAGAAGCACACTAAGCATAAACTTCACGTCAGAAGGTGCTGGAAAGTCTTTCTTTTTTTTAAGTTTCCCAATCAATTCTTAGTTTTTAAAAATTTGATATACCTCCTTTGGTTTGGTAAGGTACGGCTACAACTGTACATCATTGTCATTATTTTAGGAGATTGTAAGAACATATTTGTGTTGAGCTCACCTGAGGACTATTTCAGCAATTTCATAATCTTATCGGTCAACACAAAGACAAAACTCAAACAGCAGATAGTGTTCACTGCCAGAGGCTTGGAGACATCACCCTCCCTTCTTTCTCCCAGCCTCATCTCCACCCTCCTTTTGTTAAAAACAACCCTGAAATCAGAGTTGTTTCGATTTCCCAACAATGCAGTCCAACTCCATCTGCCTCCTCTATTTTACCATGCCATCATCATCATCATCCCAGCCCTGCTCTCTATTTTGTAAAATAACACCACTTCAAGGACGAGGGCAGCTCTCGTGTTTCACCCTAAAGCACAGGCTTGCTCAGGGAGAAGACAGAAGATAGACAAGGTGTGATCAGGAGCAAAAAGACAGGAAATATGCAGACATGCAGCAAACAGAAACTTCTCTAACAAATTAGAGTTCTACATCCATAATCATGCATCCTGACACTATATATAAGTGGATGATAAACAGCCTTAGGAAATAAATAGATGTGATGTGAGGCTGATGTGAGGCCTGATGTCCACTGAGCAGCAGGACTTAATAAATAGCTCAGCTGCCACTAAGGCAGCGAATCACTCATGCTGAAGTTGTAATATAATCAACACTCAAGCACAAGGTTGTTATAGAGTGAGAATGCATAGGAGAGGCTGAAAAATAAAATATGAATACTTTATCCTTGATTCACCCCTTTTATTACACTGTGCTGAGTCTTGGTCTGGAGGAAGGCTCTCATTAGTTTGATAGTTCAGCCCATCACTGATGAAGGCTTTCCGAACCAAATGACTAGCCTGGGTGCCCTGTTGAAATTATGTTCAAACTCGATAACAGGGGTTCTGCATAAGAATACGGACAAGCCTCAGCGTCATTCTCTGGTCTTCCAAAATACATCTGAAAATACTGTGTGAACTGTCAGCACAATGGTTCCAAATTAGAAGATGTCAGAACAAACAAAACAAAAACACACAGTAGCTGTTAACAGAATTACAGAAGAATTACATCTGCCAGCCTCACTACTAATTTGCCAAAGGTAGCGTGGAAGCTTAACTGTTACTGGGAGGAGAAGTTAACCCAAGGAACAAACAGTATCTACTTGCAAAACACACTTGCCGCCAACTCCTTGTTGTCAGCAATAATTGAAACAATGAGCCTCAATTATAGACCTATAGAGTTAGCATGATACTTTTAATGTTTAACCTCCTTGGTGGCTAAATATAAAGATAGTATGCAAAAAGATACTAGGCCATTTCTGAGGTATTAAACATGTCTGAAACCATCTTTAAGTCTATAGAATTGTCACACATAATGACAATAAATATTTGATGTTTTGTGTGACAACAAATAACATGAAAACTTTTCATAAAGAGAAACACCAAATTCTCACAAATGAGAAGCTGGAACCTGAAATGGCTGGAATTTTTCCAGATCAAAGAATCTGACATGCTAGACTGTCTGTTTTTGACAGTGACTTAAATAAACAATATTTTAGGGTACAAATTTATCAAATACATCAAATGTGAAAACAACATGACAATGTGATAGTGATTAGCCTACAGATAATTATCACTCTGCAGCTCCCCTCAGCTTTACAGAGATTTATAATGAGTTTCCACTTATCATTTAGCTGTCTGGTTGGTAACTTCACTGTTTACAGTTCACTCTCACAGCTTGTTTTTGGCTGCAGCAGGCAGCTCTTTTCACTGAAAAAGCACTTCACTGCACACTACCAGCTCAGCACCAAACAGTTGACAGTCACAGTTGGAAACTATCTGTTGAACATAGTGGAGAATTTAGCAGTTAAGGACCAAATCCAGTCAAACAGAATGAATACTGGACTTGCATTTGCCAGATGGCCACAATCACAGCTCCAAACAAATGATAGTGTTGCTCAGTAACTACTAGATGTGTAAATATGCAAATATTTGCTAACAAGTTCACCATATCGACTTAAAAGCTGATGATATGTCAATGTGACAAAACAACAACTATAACTACAAAGTTACAATTCAAGTGGACACTTATGTCCTAATATATTGAGCAGTTACAGAAGACTGGTGACATAATATTACTAAATATATGTATGAAATTTTACGACCGATTCTATGGGATTAAAGCAGTATGTTACAATACACAGGCAACGTGTGAAGGCAATGCAGAAGGGAAGGCAATTTAATTCCTTCAACTCATCTTAACACCAGGTGATCCAGGTGCCTCCAAGCAAGAAATTAGATCCCCATTTCCTTCAGATGTAGTGTTTATAACGGTCAGCGGTTCTGTTCTCCAATAATGCTAACGCTTTACTCTGAACCTCGTGGAGGTTTGCAACAAAAGAAATGGAACAATAAAAACTCAAGTTACAGAAATGGAGTGTTCCTTATTATTTTCCCACAACAGCTATATTTCACGCACTCTAATAATACAATCATAATGTAAGGCAGAAATACGAGTACGCTGGAACCATGGAAACACCTTTTTTTTTTATTATGTGATTATGCTGAGTGCCAGATCGGGGTGTGTATCTCACCAACTAAGGCTATTCAATACGCATGTCGATACATGTTCAACGTTACGTTACATGTTAGAAATTTTTAAACAGCCAACAATTTAGTAAGAAACAATTCAGCCCTGTCACGATACAATACGAGACAGTGCAATATGTGGATCTTTACATTCTATTAATGCTATATTTGTAGGGTATTATTAGTTGCAAAAAGCAATCCTGATATAGTGTTACTAAATCCAGTAACAGGAGAGACAGAGAGAGGGAGACATTACAGTGGTGTTAACATCTTATTAGGAATCACGTGTAAATGAGATACGGTTAAAACTTTAAAATGCTTTTTTGCAGTAAGATGATATTCTACTCTGTTTCATATGAAGAGTGCTGCGGTTTTGATTAGTGTGGGGGAACAGTGATGCTCCGTGTTACCTGCTCTCACAGTGACATGACGTCTCTGTGGTTCAGACTCGTGGCTCTGTGCTCTGCTGTCCGACACGTTTCGCATAAATGATTTGCAGCAGTGTTTCTCATCTTTCTTATAAAACCCGAACTTATTCCCCACTTGCACATTATGAAAGTTTGGTGTCGGGAGGCGGTGCGACATCAGTTCTTTAACTGTCTGTTTTGGAGAAATGAAGAGGAGACACAGGAGAGGGAGGGAGGGAGCGCTTGTTTTGTGTGAGTGAAGCAGCAGGAGTCCAGTGAAGGCAGAGGTAGGAGGAGAGAGAAAATGGAGGAAAGTTACAGCAGCAGTTCATTGATGCCAGAAATGAAATACATGTACGTCCTGAGATGTATCGATATGCTAGTGCTGCATCTATTTTTTTCTGATTTACGTTCAGCTTTTTACTGATACAGGCTGTCTGAACTGATGCACTGGTATCTTACACCTTAAAGCCTGATGCATAAGTGAATCATTACACTCCTAGTGCCAAAGCATAATCACTGTAAAATATGTAGACTACTGGCTGCATTTTTGATGTAATGATGAGTAGTCCATTAATAAACTTATGAAATCACAGATCTAATTCAGAATATTGCCTTTCTCTGACTGTTGGTCATAATCAGATCATTACATGTTTGATCAGAGGTCTCTCTGGCACAAATACAAGTTTTTTGTACCACAAGGAGTGCTGCACACACTCCAACATGTCTTTGATGATTAACCAGAATGGCAGCAGTTCATATGGGGTGTGACACTGAAAGACTTTCATTTAATTTCCAGCCGCTTATAATCCCCATCACACACAGATACACATTACTCACAAGTGTTCTTGTGTGGAGTATTGAAATTCAGTGTTACTCACTGAAATGTCATCATTGACATTTTGTCAAATCATTATGCATGTCCTTGAGGCCTGACAAACATGTTGAGTGCATGTTGAGTGCAGCTGCTAAAAAAAAACTGTCCTTGCAAATGTTTTTTTTTAAATACTTTAAATCTTGTGTTGTAAATATCCATGTTTGTCGGCTTGCAGGCTTTTTAAAGGTCCAGTGGGTGCTACTTATAAGGATCTATTGGCAGAATATGGCAGGAATTGAATGTATTATTCATAAGTGTGTTTTCATTAGTGTATAATCACCTGAAAACAAGAATTTGTTGCGTTTTTGTTAACTTAGATGTGGGTAGTCTTCAACAGAGGCTGCTATGTTGAACCACCACGTTTCTACAGTCGGCCAGAATGATGAAACAAATTACTTTTGACAAGACAATTAAGTTTGTCTAAGTCTGGTAAAAGAGGGAAACTTGTTTTGTTAATTGGATGTACCAAACATACATTGAGTACAGAATACAGTGAACTTGGCACTTGCACACATCCCAGCAAAGGCTCAGGAGGATTGGAGAGGGTGGGAGGGGGTGACAAGTCACTCATTAATGGGCTGATGGGAGAAAATTGTAACATATCGCCCAACCGTAATTGCTACACATATTTGCACGTGACTGGCGCCAATTGTTGATCAGTGGAAGAGCATAAAACCAAGGGGCAAGAGGTGAGCATGTGTGTCTTTGTCCAAGTGCAAAATACAAACAAAACCTACTTGTTAAAACATTTTCATATTCAATGTAGTTTCTCGAGCAGACTGTGTTGAGAGTGCAAAGCATCACAGCTAAAAAGACAATGGTTCAAAGTTTGGTGTACTTAACATCCACTGGACACATCTGCAACACACTCCCACAGTGTCTCAGATTCTGGCTCTTCATAAACTATTTTCTGCCTCATGAAACACAAGTCACTATCTTGCAATGTTAAGAAATCCTTTCAAAAACTTGTGAATCCACATCTGGATCCAAAGCCACACCAGCAGTGCACCGACCTGTTCCTTGTCCCCAGGGCCACCTTCGAGTAAATCAGTGTTATTAAATGAGGTTCAATATTCAAAATACACTCCCACAATAGACGCAAACATGGTAAACCAACACTGCACAGGGAATCAATGCAGAACATTTCACGACAGAACTGCCTATTCATGCTCCAGCGAATAGCATATAGCGAAAGCTCTTGAGAGTTCGATCTTGGGAAAAATATTCTGAGATGACACAAAAGCCAGACCACAGGTTTGCTTCTCATTGTGGTCTGGCAAGGACATGGATAAATCTGCCTCAGAAGGACCTCATGCTGCAGATTAAATGATTGATAGGTACAGTATCTCCTTCATGAAGACGGTATTGAGCAGTATTTAGCCCAAAAACACGGTTTTAGTATATTTTGACCCTACACACAAAACACGGTGGAGCACCCCAACTGACAGAGCAGATCTTTGCTGCGACAACAAGCTGCAACTGTGAGTGACAGCTCAGACTAATCTCGAATCTAACCAGGAGATCCAGTTTGTCTTATTTCACTCCCAAAGCGCTCCCGTCTCTGTAGATACAATTCTGAATAGCTGCCAGCTTCTACTGCAGATCTAAATGTTTTCAACATACTTGGGTACCGGGTTTGTGGCCAGCATCTGTGTTTGGAGAATGTTAGTCCAACCAGATTCAAACACTTGATCTTAATCTTGCTCAGGACATTCTCATCTTATCATTCTTGGCTGATATCATTTTCTTTTACTTTCTTTTCTCTTTTTATGTTGATATGGATCTGCTTCTCATAAGCCAACTTAATTTTAAACAACAGAAGGATAATATTATTTGAATTATTGCCAAATTCTATTACAAAACCCAGTAAAAAGTAATAGGCCTAAAAGCCTTGTTCATAGTTCATAGTTGTTTTTTTTTTGCTGTTATTAGTACATTTATGTCATGTTAATTTGTTGTAGTTCGATTAGGCTTTATTTAATCATGATATTTTGTTATGTAAATGTGTTATCTATTTGGTATTTATATCTTTAAGTATACTTCAAACAGTTACAGTTTTAATAATTAATATATTGTTCAATTTGAAATTCAAATTTGCCTTAGCAATGAAAAATGCTGTTCGTTCATGTCATCGACTGTCATGTTGTGCTTCCTTTTTAAAAAAGTATTCATTCAGGCACCGTTACAGAATACAATTAAGAAAACAATGCATCAACTATCAACTATTTTGATCATCTATTTATCAACGTGAGTCACTGAGGATGTGATATGCGGATTTCCTACTACTGTACATGAAATTTGATTTTATATTTACATATATACAGTATATATTATATTCAGACACACACACATATAAATATATATATATGATGCATTTCCTAGTACTACTACTACTACTAGCTTGCTGCTGTAACTTCCAGGAAAGCACAGGATACGCCAGATATGTCTGAG